>BNST01002702.1:0-166263 GCA_019650275.1 Xylocarpus granatum | reverse complement strand
TTATATTCATTATTGATTTTAATGCATACACGTTGAAATCATAGATTCCTGGAATAGTTTCTTCTTTTTTAAGCATCTGGCAAGAAACACAATTCTGGAATCTGTTTTTGTTGGTTGAGTATTTGTATGAAGATCTGCAACTTTTTCTCTGCCCTGAGGCCTCAGATTCTGTACTGTTGTCCCATTCTATTTTTGGTAGTGATTTCTGAGATGGGTTTTTTTTATTGTTTGGTTTTACTGCTTAAAGGGTAGTATAATTTTTTTTCTGAAGGGTAGTAATCATAGATGCAACATGGATTTTTCAGAGTCTACAAGGATTGTGTTTAATAGAATCAAGAAATTGGAGCCAGAGAATGCTTCAAAGATTATTGGGTATCTTCTTTTACAAGAACAAGAGATGATTCACTTGGCTATGAGTCCTGATATAGTTATTCAGGAAGTTACTTACAAAGCCAAAGCCGAACTTCAGCAATTCTCTCTGAAATCAGCTTCAACTCCAATTTCGCCTTTCATGAACTCCTCGCCTGTTAATGAAGCGGCCTTTCAGTTCACTCCATTTTCACCAGTTTCAACCAGGCCTCCAGTGTCACCGGGTAGCTGTAGAATCCCTTCTCACTGGGACCATGTCAGTAACAAGAATAATTCGGATTTCGTGCCACTAGGATTTTCCGATTCTCTCAATGAACTCCAAAACCAAACTCAGTTCTTGAGTTTAGAGGATCAGATGGAGCATGTCAACTCAGGGAATGCAGGATTTTCATGTGATTATTATTACTCAGATGCTGGTTTGAATAGTTTAGGTGCAAGAGCAGGTCGTCGATATCAAACCCTGACTGAACTTCCTGCGAAGACTTGTCACTACTTCAACAAGGGATTCTGTAAGCATGGAAGTAATTGTAGGTACTATCATGGACAAGTCTCAGAAGGCTTCACTCAAATGATTGGCCAAAATTCACCGGATGCTTTTATTGATGACCATGTTTTCTCACCTGGTTCGCTTGAGAAATTAGAGTTGGAAATCATTGAGCTTCTGAAATCAAGAAGAGGAAATCCTATTTCGATTGCTTCACTGCCAATGTTATACTATGAGAAGTATGGGAAAGTTCTTCAAGCAGATGGTTATCTCACTGAGAGCCAGAGACATGGCAAAGCTGGTTATAGTTTGACCAAGCTTCTGGCTAGATTGAAAAACAGTATCCGGCTGATAGACAGGTGCATGCTATAATATAATATTCTATATATGAAGTTGTCCATCTTACAATCTTTCATGTTACCGTGTGTAAAATGCATTTTTAATCAATAAGTTGCAGGCCTCATGGACAGCATGCAGTGATTTTGGCAGAAGATGCACCAAATTACTTGGAGAATCGGAATGACAGAGGTGACCCTGGTCCGATTGTTTGTGGATCACGACAGATATATCTAACCTTTCCAGCTGAGAGCACTTTTACAGAAGATGATGTCTCCAACTACTTCAGGTAATATACATTAGAAATTCTTTATTTCTCATTTTTCACTATTAAATTTTTCTTATTTTGTCGTCGTTTATTTGTAGCACATATGGACCTGTGGAAGATGTTAGAATTCCCTGCCAACAAAAGCGGATGTTTGGATTTGTAACCTTTGTAAGTTCAGATACTGTGAAAATGATTCTAGCAAAAGGAAATCCGCATTTTGTTTGTGGGGCTCGTGTTCTTGTGAAACCTTACCGAGAGAAATCGAAGCTTATTGACAGGTAGATATACCGTCTACTAGTTTTTCTTATCAATTTGTAGTATGATCGAAAGGTTTTCTAGTTATCCCAAATTTTAATGCTTATTTCCCTTTATTAACAGAAGATATATTTAAAAATAGCTGCTTGTAGTGTTTAGATCAAGATTCTGCATGCTTTCAGACTGTTCAACCATATTTCTTGCATTTTTCTGAACACTGAAACGAGTTAATGCATAAAGTGCCTGCATCTAGAAAATTAAGCAAATGCATTTCTAACTCCAGCTTCATGGAATCAAATTCTGAAAGGTTCTCTAGCGTTTTATTGCTGGAGCTTCCTCTTCTCTCACTTGGATTCTTGTTTTTATGCAGGAAGTATCAAGAGAGAATGGAATCTCCAATGTATTTTTCTCCACACTATATGGATATGGATTATGAGCTTCACTCATGTAAGTAGGTTCTTTTATAAGTTGGTTTCTGAAAATGAACCTCAAAGGACTCATGTTTGGCAGTCCAAAGCCAAGTATTACTCATGTAGGCATGATGTTTGTGCATTTACTTCTTTCGGTGTCCTTCTATCAAAATTTTATTTTACAAAGGAATTTATTAATCTGAATGCCTGCAAGTTGTTTTTATGACCTATAGACTTACTGTTTTTGCACTACTTTTTTGTTATTAACAAATACAGGCATCTCTTTTGTTTTGTTGTGTCTTGTGTTCTGTCAACTAGTTTCTTGAATGAATCTTGTTTATACAGGTATGACACTGTCTAAAATGTATTTCTTTCAGTTTCGCGAGGATGTGATACCTCAAGATTTCTTAGAAAGCAGCTTATGGAAGAGCAGGAACACGCCCTTGAACTTGAGAGGAGGCATCTTGCAGAGCTTCAATCAGTGCGGAAACCTCTTGCCAATCAGCCCTATTTTGGCTACTCCATGGATGACTTGAAAGTCTCAGAAGGTTTAAGACCGCTTCTATTTGCTTAATCAGTGTGTTATTTAGTTTTTTTTTCTTTCTCAGATTATCTCCATTAATGCACTTTTTTGGTTCTTAAAATGCAGCAGATCATCTCAATTTTCCATCAGCACAGCATTTCAGTTATCTGCTGGATGTTTTGAACAATGGCTCCACTAATGATGATAAAGTCAAGCATGTAGAGACCAATTACACTGACCAGGAGAGGTACGATACTAACAAACATTTCAATTTTAGTTTCGTGGGTAGCAAAATATTTGTCATCTAATAGCCTTTTTAAAACATAACAATATTCGCTTTATACAGTCTACTACCTGATGTTTGCTTTACATTTCTGGCATGTGTTTCTCTCTCTGCATGCAGAATTGTCCCTTTTGATTTTACATTAGAATTTCTTTACAAGGGTTTTCTGATGTTTTAAATTTTTCCTAGCAGCGAAAGTCTTAATCTACCAGATAGCCCATTTTCTGCTACTCCAATAGCTAGCTAGTAGCATTTCTACGGTCATATAGGTTCAGCAACACACAGAAGGACTATAGAGTTAGAGTTATCAGCCCAAGGCAACATCTTATGGTTCGATACATAACCACTTTTTTCTTCCTGGTTTGTTGATTAAAGTTCTCCATAAGTACATACTGGCACAAGAAGATAACACTCTCGAGCATCTCCTCTGTTGAAAGAAGTAGCAAAGAAGACATTATACATAGATTTACGTGAAGGTTTTACAGTTTTTTTAATTTTAATAACCAGTGTTTGGAGAGAGTTCAAAATATGTTTACAATGTCTGTTAGCACTGAATAATAGATGGAAATAATTTTCAACAAAAGGATTAATAGCAGCGGCAGCAGCAGCAGCAGCTTATATCAGTTCATAAGAAATTTGTTGCTAGTTTTGTAAATTTGACCTTATATAGTGGCATCTTTCGCGTGCAGAATAGATATTTGTTAATTATTAACTTGCTCTTGCATCATAGCCTCTCATTTTTTGTTATTAGCCTTCTGTATTAGCTGTTAATACAGCCATAAACAAAGTAAAACTTGTTTTCATTCTTTGCGCATGACAGCACTGAGATGAAAGGGAACATTGAGATTGAAGTTTTGATCTTCGGAAGTTGGAAGATATATGGTCCAATTAACAAAGCTTCCCCTGGCTGGATCTTAGATTTTCTTCTGATTCTTTTGTGGATATATTTTACTATTTCGAAGCTGTCTCTGCAGGAGGAACGTTGGTTAATTGACCCTGTACTAATTTTACCTGATCTAGTCAACTGACTTCTCTGGGATATGGGGGCATTGGGTTTTATGCATTTGCTGAATCACCCAACAAAGCAGCAACAAAACCAAAACAATGCACCAAACACACGCAGCACTACCTAAAAATTAACCACTACTATTGAGATTGAAAATTTATTTGATCACTCGAGTTTAAACCTCCATTTCTTGATACCTGGTATTGACCATGGAGTTTGAAATCATATGAACGTTTGTTACGGGACATAATGAGTTATAACATAAAACGTCAAATTTGCCATTTGGGTATCAATATCCATCAATAATAAAGTAAATGTATCTGTAATTAACAGCCAGAGATGATACACGCATGTATACCAAGGAAGCTGGCAAAGACATATTAGCAGTGCAGTTTGTTTCCGCAAGTGACAAACAGATATCCAGGATTGCTGTATGTTATAAGTATCTGTGCATACAGAGAACCAACATCTCAAGTACTAGCATAAAACAACCTACATTATTGAAGTTTGTCTCTTTCATTATCTCTTCCCGTTGGATTACATAATAACTGAAACTGATAACACCTTTGCAAACTTGACCTGATTGGATGATTTCCTAACTTGGGGATATAAACACCGAGATTTTCGGATAATAATGGACTGTTAAAGAGAGCAGCTGAGAGAGACATGGCAACCAATGCATCAACTAAAAATGAAAAGGTTTTTCCAAGATATATCACAAACTAATTCAAAGACAAAAGTAATCCAGCTATCACCATCTGTAGTAGGGAACATTAAAAGATGGGCTAGAAACTTTTCTTTGCGGAAGAAATGGAAGCAAATTTTACCAAAATTTCTATCTTCCAACTACCATGTTGACCTCAGATTATATTTATCTTTCTAGAGTTCCTTTTCCCCCTTTCTCTTTGAGGCATTGAAAGAGAGCAGAAATGATAATAACATCCATGTACAAGAAGATTAAGAAAATGAAGCAACATTATAATTCTACTCTTCAGCAATGGTTTCAAGTCCACAATGCCATTAATGAACATAAACAAACTGATAAATAATAAAGGAAAATGACGAAGTTTAATTTAACTACAAAAAACAACGAGCATATCTATTTGCATGAACGAGACACCTGTGACCAGGTCAAAAACTAGACTTGAAAGTGACCCTCGCGCCTTGGTTGCATAGAGAACCTAGTGGCCAATGAACTACCCATTCCTAGAATATTTCATCACTCATTATTTAAACACAATTTGAAATATTCATTTCTCAGCTTGTTTGGATAAACAATTCATTATAGTATTTTACACCAATCATTGGTGCTGTATTAAGGTTTCAAGCAGAGAAGATTATCAAAGAAGACAACTTTCAGAGTTTCTGCTCAACCTCCGTCTAATTGGCAAATTCTCAGGAGACCCACAGCTGACAAACTAAGAAACTGATGCAGCCAGCACACACAATAAGCTGAAGCAATTTACATGGTGGTGGATCTGCAAGGAATAAACCAACAATAAGGCAATCGAGTTTTTATTTTTATTTTTATTTTTTGCAGTACTTATTCATAATAATTGGAAAAAAAAACATGTTATCATAGCTGCATCAGTATAAAATTTTCATGGTCTTGGATGTATAATCACATTGCTTCAATAACACATCAGATCAAATAAATTTGAGATAAAAAATAATCAGCATGGTGATAGAAAGTTACATTAAAGGGGTAATGAAGCAGCCAGGTAACAAAAACATGATATTAAACAACATGAAAGAGGATATTTAGACTAAACCAAGTAATAGCACATACAAAAGAGAAACGATAACCATTATATCTTCCAAGAAGTTTTAGAGAGCTTGCTGCTTCAAATTCCCTTCAATTAAGAAGCAAACCTGCAAAGGATTTGGTAGTAATTTAAGAACCATGAATCTGTAACCAACAGCATACCAATAACAGATCCGAAGAAAGATGTATCACTGGAAAATTATTCACTCAAGGTCTTAGCATATCGTGGCAAAACATTTAAATAAATGCTAAGAAAATGAAAAAACTGTAGCTTTGCAAAGTCAATGAGATTACAGAGATCACGTCTCTACGCTTTCAATATATGCTGTAATTATAATTACCGTGGATAGATTAATGTGTTAGTTCTAGCTGTTAATTATATTGTAATTTCTATATATTAAGAAGGATCCCCACAAGGATATTCAGCCAAATCTTTTCGTACAATTGGATATATCTGGAAGTGAGGCCATCCAAGAGCGCAAAGGCAAGAAGTCGTAATGTTGCAACCATAAAAAAAAACATGAAGTTTTTTTGTTACAGTGAGGAACTGCATGAAAATGGATTGCCAAATTATAGGACCGACCTGCTGCAAATAGCCATACATGAAGTCCATGCAAACTGCATTAACATGCATGCACCTGAAATTTTCCAGGCCCACTTCTCAAAATCTCCTGTAGTAATTAGTAACTAACCTGATGGTTATAAACTATGCCTTGAAGACTTGTACTTCTTGCCTTTTCAATCATCAGCAGTTACTTATATATCCTCGTCTGCGTGCCTTTGACAGAAAATGTAAGCACCATCCGTAAAACACAAAACTGAAGCAGCTCCTGCATGAAATAGACGTTGAATACTGAATAGCATGTCAGCATAGTGAAACCTTAGATATACAAGAAAAGGGAATGATCGAAGCACAATTGAATTTGACAAAAAAAACAGCATTACGCAGCTTACCAAAGGCTTATGGTAGCCCCCACTATCTTCTGTCGGGATGGCACAAAACCAGCTTCATAGGTCAATGAAATTGATGGAAAGATCACTCCGCTACTTCATATTTTTCTTGGATAACCCAAAAGTCCTCGAACCCACTTAACAAGCTCGCTTTGAAATTAAACCGCTTAGCTGCTCTATAACCCGTGATAGTGAAAACACCAGAAAAACTTGGGCAATATATTATCCTCGCATCTCATGTTTGTCTGCAAAACGTCAAGTGGTAACCTTTGCGGAAATGCCTAATATTTGTCTAAAGTAGTTGCAGTCCGCTGCTGACAAAAGCATTCATTAGTTGGAACAAATAAACTCAGAGGAAATGGCCCCTTTGGAGCTTTTCTTAAGGGAAACCAAGAACATATGTCGAGGTCGAATTCTCTGGTCCAGAGACAAGAAGTACATGGGATATTTGGTCAAGGACCGCGCTTCATTACGAAGCCCGTTAATCAAGTACTTGTACTTTGGTTTTAGATTATTTTCCAGTGAGAGGGACAACACCTGCAAACACATTAAACAGCACAGTAATTTAGTAACATTTCACACTGCAAGGCAAAAAACATGCAATTTAACAGTATCTTTAATTTTTTCTGAAGAGTGTTGAGGAAATCACTTCAGTGTTGAAAAGCTTCATAGCAAATGAACACAAAAACCAAGAATGCCCACTAAGAGAAGAAAAAAATGCAATAACTAGACCAATCTCATCAACAAAAAGGCATAAGGATAAAGACAGAAGACAACGAGGCCCACTTCGTTGTAAGTAAACTGACCTGCGTAAGGCTGGTCAAGACTTTCAAGATAGCAGAATGACGCATACCATGCTCCTCAGGAAATTTATCCTAGGCAGTAAACCATCGTTATTGCTATAATGAAGTAGCTGGGGGCGTTTTGCCACAGTCTTGACCACGGACGACTATATTCTTCTAATTTTTTTTTATATTCGTAATTAATTTTTACTTGTTAAAAAAAATTTTAAAAAATAATTGAAATAAAATACTTATCCCTTGACCAGAAGAGGAGAGGATCCTTGCCCTTGACCACATCATCTCTTGAAGCTCCCAGTTACATTGAAAGAAAAATATCGTGAGTATTCCAGGATATGGCAATCCCCCGAACCAGGATTTGAGGGTTCAGTTGCACAACTTTACCTATATTCTTTTGAGTAACCTCCTCGACCAAGTGTCTTACAGTTGGTTTTAATGAATTGATTATCCTAACTATAAGAAAACAGGAATGGAGCAGGGGCAATTTTCTGCCCAATTTTGGAATTTGGGATACCCAAACTCATCAAGGAAGCAACATAGGACTTCAAATTGTTCTCAACAGTGTACTGCAATGTCTCATCTTCATCAGTTTCTTCTGATAGCCGTTGATATCTGTTCTCTACAGAATCCCGCGTCGTCATCTGCGACAAAAGGAAAACAATACATAAAGAACCTTTTAGCATTAGCTTCACACTAACAATTGATAGCTTTTCATAACTTGCCACTATGATTAACGTCCTTTGTATTGAAGTAAGGTAGGGTTTCTAACAATACTCTTCTCTTCAATGTTCCTGTAGTTTCTAATATCCAATCGCTCTTCCACAATGCCAAAAAAATGGTCCATATTTCAATGATTTCGTACCCAGATTTTGTACTGGTGGTCTTCGACTGCCTGCACAAAGTAATCTTTTAGCCAGAGTTCTTGGAAAATTTCATGGAAATGCTTTCAAGGCATACACATTATTGCATTGATTCCTTTCTGCGACCTATGCCTCCTTCCATTGACATCATATTACTCAATTTCTGCAAAGTCATCCTGAAAAAATTGTAAGTGGTTATGATGAAGAAAAAGGTAACTGATATATTTCAAACCAACATAGCTATCTGGTATGCACATAGTTGACGAATACTTACAAAAAAGAGCTATAAAAATGATAATAGAAAAGAGAAATATCTGCAGAATATAAACAACAGATAACAAATAAAAGATGCTCACAGGTAACAGTATCAATAATGGAAATCTGAACACTTTAGGATCAGTACTAATCAGTAATGTGTTTGCATTAACTCAGCTACTTTGTAGCAAATGAAATTGTTTTCCGAAAGAAAGGAAAGTACTTTCCCATCCACTAATACCAGCTAAAACCACTGAAGTGTAAACCTCAAATTGAGTGAATAGCAGGAGTAAATAGTGTAATACAGAGCTTCAAATAAAAACAGAAAGTTATTTAAATATTTAAAACCCAAAAATATTTATTATTATTCTGTTATGTTTTACCATTACAAATTCATGATAGAACTCAAATAATAATAGGAATGAATTACCACCTCCATTTAATACAATATTAGAAGAAGAATGGAATAAGAAACATGGAACAGCTTTCCAAATAGAAATAGCACCAAGAATAATATTTACTTTTTGAATATTTAAAAAAATCAAAATAAAGAAAAAGAGACAAGTTAAAAATTATAATTATTGTAAAAACGTATATATACCAAGAATCTAAAAAAGAGATAGAAAAAAAATATTTTAGAAAAGCTACTAATTATAGAGGAGAAATACTTAGAAAAAAATCATGCAAAGTAAATTTAAAAATAAAAAACCACCTCATTAAAAAATGTAAATATTTATAATTTAAAATGCAATTATAGATACAGGAGCTAGTAAGTGTGCAATAGATGATAAAGCATTACCACTAAAATGTTTTGAGAAATTACCAACAGCAGTAAGAATAGCAAGAGTAAATAGTGTAATACAGAGCTTCTTAAAAGTAAAAATAGGAAGTTATTTAATATTTAAAATCCAAAAATATTTATTATCATTTTGTTATGATCTAAAATCAGGATTTCATCAAATAGCCATGCATTCAATAGTATAGAATGGACAGCCTTTACATCACCTTTAGGACAATATGAATGGTTAATCATGCCTTTCGGACTAAAGAATGCACCTAGAATGGTATTCAATTATAAAAGATTAAATAATAATACCTAAAAAGACCAATATACATTACCAGGAATAGATTATTTACTATTAAAAATAAAAGATAAAGATATATATATTAAATTTGATCAAATAAAAAAAAGGAACTCATATCATTATCCAACCAATCATGTTTGGCCACGTCACCATCTCTTTCTCATCTTCTTCTTCCTCTTCGTCACAGTCGTCATACACAGACAGTGGCTCTCCGTATCGAGACTTTCTATTAGACTTAAGAATCCTAGCATTGGAGTGAGTGGATAAGATCACAAACAGCACGTACTGCTTCTTGTCTGAACCAGAGAGTGAGAAAATGGGTGAAGAGACAGAACTGACATAGCTTTTAGAGATAAAGCCGAAAGAGAAAGAGAATATGCCCAAAAACCCTAAGCCAGAAAGAATATCTAAAACAGACTGTCATTTCCCTTTTGTCCACTTTGTCCGTCATTTTAGTTATCTCTTCAAATTTCGGGTAAAAAATGGCGAAACTGTGACTCCACAGTGCCAGCCAGGTAAGGCAAGTGGTGAAGAATATAAATGTATCCATCACAAAAACACACCCTTTTTACAAAATGTATATGAGATCTTTGCCATCTAAACCTTATTAACAGCATTTTGGCAAGCAAAACGATTCTTCGCTGCTTGAATTTGCATCCGAATTCTTCATGCTTTCAATGTTGTTAACCCAATACCAGAAAATCAGTTAATGTAAGCAGTTTTACACCCACAAAAATTGATATGGCAATCTTTGTTAGAAGATTAATTTCAATATCTATGACCTTGACACACACACGCACACAAGGCTTGGTTGCAGATTACGGGGAAGATGTCCCTTCGCTTGGAAGACTCTCTATTCTTAAGGGATAAAAGACGCTTCCTCTCAGCACTTCCTCAAAAAGTTGCTGTACATGAACGTTACGAATTGCCTGAAATAGAACAAACAAAAAACAAATGAACGTCACAAAGTTGGAAAAACCAAAAAGAAAAGACCTTTTAATGCAGATTATGCATGCAAAGAAATGAACACAGATTTAGATTTCTAAATATGGTATATTATTTGTAAAAGAGTTTTTATAATCAATTAGTTTAATTTCATTTAGCTTCAATTTCTTGACTTAAATTTTAAGTTTAATTTAACTCAACACTTTCAAAAAGAATTAATTTAATAATAAATAACACGAATAAATTATCATCTGTTATTAGTTTATTAATCGTGTTTAATATGTTATTACGTATGTATCATTTAAAAATAAATTTTAAGTTAATTTGTGTATTAATCAATACCCATTTATAGAAAAGTAAAAATTTTCGTATTTTTTTATCGACTTTCCTTTTCTCCTTATTCTACTTCAACTTTTTTCTTTTCACCATTTTTTTACGGTCTATAGTCAATATTATTTGACTATCACCGTTTTAATTGATATTATTACTTTTTTTTAATCATTTTACACCAGTCTTTGTTAACATAAATGATATTTTTACAGTAGTTTATAAATTATTTATATTAGATAATTGTCGTACTATTATCTTTATCATAAATATCACTATTTCCATTAAAACCACCTGGTTGTTACTGTTATTTTCGCCACCGTTGCAACCACCGTAACAGTACTTTTTACGTTAATAATGCTATTTTATTATCATTCAGCTATTATTTTACTTATCATTCTACAAATTAATCTTAGATATTACTATCGATAATTTTTATTTAACGATCGTATCAATGATAAACATGATTAAGGTAGCAAAAACAATAACAACAGTTTTTTAAAAAATACATTAACTTATGCAAACAAATTTTTTTCCTTCAATTTGTTGGAGTGAAAATGGAATCATACACCAAACCCCATCTAGAAAGATCTCATAGATGGCGCTGCCAACGGTTGTTTCCATAAAGAGGCGGCAGGTGGACCTTATCTGGCTTATTTATACGAAGCATGCAAACTGAAGTGAACATAGACATCTTCGTCTTCAATTTCACAGCCATTTTTCCCTTTCGTCAGAAACAAATTTGGGTTTGTGTTTGGGTTAGGGTTAGGGTTTCACAGTGCTCAGAGATGTCTGAATGCATAGTCTCCTGGGAAAATCTCCCATCTGACATCTTACTTCTGATAGCCAAACGGCTCGAAACAGACTCTGAGATCCGTAATTTTCGAGCCGTGTGTAAGCCATGGCTATTCTCAACTTTTGAGCTTCCTTCGAGATCTCCATCACTACCCATGCAGTTGAGTTTGTGCTACAGAATTCAAAGTGAAAACTCTGCTTGTTCATTCACTTTATTCCAGTCCACTGTTTATCGCCTCGAACTACCAGGTGTTTTCCCTAAGAAGAGCTGGTTGATCAAGGTCAGCCAGAAAGCTGACGGCAGATTTGTTCTTATGAATCCATTCTCATCTTGTCCGGTTAGGAATTTTCCCGATGATCTGCTCCCAAGGAAATTCAACTTGCTTAACTTCGGAGTAACAGAAGTTTGCAAGAACTATTACCTTCGCCTTGATAGCTGTGATGCCAAAATTCCGGAACCCAGGCCTTGTTACAAGGCAGCGTTGCCATCAGACTTCGAATCAATCAAGCAAAAGTTTCTAGTGATCGATGAAAATGCAAGGCTGCTTTGTCCGAAAGATGGTAATAATTTCTGGAGGAATATTGATCGACATGAAGAATATATCGACTTCGTGCATCACAAGGACAAGTTCTTCGCCCTTGATTGGAATGGAGCTACCAGGGTCTTGGAGGAGTCTACTTTCGCAACTCTTGCGGTCATTGGTCTTCCATCTGATCACTTGTGTCTATGTGGTCAGTGGTACTTAGTCAAATCTTGCGGGGATCTGTATTTGGTTGGAAATTTTCAGCATAGATTTAGGCAGCCGCCATTTTACGTTGATGATGGTGATATAGTTGGGGAGGGCGCTTATGGTCAGTTTGCAAGACCTCGCGCTCCTGAACTTAAACGTATAGAATTCAAAGTTTACAAACTGGACGACAGTGATCCTACCTTCTACAAATGGAACCGAGTTACAAATCTGGGTGATCGAATATTTTTCATAAGTCGGGGCTGCTCGTATTCAGTCTCAGTTCACGATTTCGGTAATTGTCCTAGCGGGAACATCATCATCTTCGTGGAAGAGGTCATAAATGAGAACAACAATCATCCAGTTCACGAGCCTCGTGGAATAGCAGATACAAGAATTGGTTTCGTCAACTTGAAAGTGGGAAGAGTGGTCAGACCTTTGTCATTGATCCCCGCCTACTACGCAATGTTCTGGCCACCTCCAAATTGGCTGATGACGCGGCCCAGTGATCAATCCACATCGTCGACGAGGGCCAGCGATGAAGGCGCATCGTCGTCTGCAACTTGAGTGTAAGCTTTAACTGTCACACACATTTTACAAATTGATTCTTTGTTTCTTGATCATCTAGTGATGTATGATTAAACAAGAAATTTAATTCGCATGCAGAATCAGGTTTTGTTGTCTCCCAAATTTTCTAGATCTTTTCATTCGAACTCTAGGTTCTTTAACACGCTTCAAATTGTGTTATATACTTTTAGCTTCTCAAGAATTCTTCACCATATATTCAGTACACACACTGGTCTTGGTTATTAGCATCGTTTTCCATTCATAAGTTGGGATCTCATTGGTAATTTTGCATGCACAGATGGGGAACTTCTTTTCCTGGATGATTTAAACTTGAATTCCATGAATCTTTGAATTCCATGAAACTTGAATGCACATAAGCTCCATTCTTGCTTTACGCCTATTAATTATTTAAGAGTTACACTAAACATGCAGATTAGGAACTACGCTTAATTTTATTTTATTTTATTTTTGCGTTGCATTCTTCATTGTGAAGAGTTACAGGCCAGCACCTAGCCAAAACTTCAGTCAAACAGGTAGGAAAAGCACCCTATATTAGTTCAGAACATGAGATTGCATCTTTTATGCAGGTCTAATTGCCACAGTGCTACTATGATTTTTAGAACTTTAGAGCATTAGTCACGTAGAAGTCAAGATCCAGGGCAAGATGGCAACATCTCTCCCTCTCTCTCTCTCTCTCTCTCTCTATATATATATATATATATAATACATAGCTTTACATGCAGCATCCATCTTCCTCATCTTCTAGTGCATGAAAACATTTGCATATGTATATATTGTGCCAGTAAATCTGCTTTAAACTTGAGATGCGGTTTCAGCTTTGACATTCACAGTGACAGACAGTAATTCGAGGATTAAGTGCATATATTGTATATCAGTTGAGAAAGTTGGATAATTCCAAGTTTGAATTTGAGACATCCTTCACTGCACTTATTTATTCAGGCATCAAATATCAGTTGCTATGCAAATGCATTTACAATTCTTAAAGACGTACATCCCAGTTTTGTCATTCTGATCATACAAAATTCTCCTTTCCTGGCAGACTGCTCTCAAGGGAGATGACACACTTCCAGGAGTAATTCATGCGTATTTCATCCTCTTTGGGGCCTGGAAGAAGGAGCAAATCACAAAACCTAAAGTTACTTTCCTTTTCTTCGTTTTAATTTCCTTGTCTGTGTGCCATGAATAAAACGTCTGGGAGCTGCTGCTCCACCTCCTGCATACACCGACAGACATTGTCGTTTGTGGGATGTTGTGTTTAATAAGTTTTTCTTTGTTTACCTTCAAAAACGTAATGTCGGACTGGTGACTTTGTTGTTGTTTCCTTTGATCTTTAAGTCGGAATGTTTGGTGTGATTTTGATGTTAATTCTTTTTCCTCTCTACCTTCTTATTATTATTATTATTACCTTTTTCTCGTGATCATATCAAAATTAAAAATTTAATGTTTTTAACTACTATGCTAATTATTTTTCTTATATAAAAAATACATTTTTGCATGCGATGCATGGTTAACATAGTTAAAATATTATATTACGTGTACGTAATTAATTTTAATTAGTAATTATTACTCATAATATAATTTTTATAATATGTTTAACATAATTATTATTAATTTATTATTGTATCTTTTAAATATCGTATTATTAATTATAAAATACTTTAATTTGAATCATTTCTAATATATTTTTCTTTTCCAATCATCACCGTCTTTTATACTTTAAATATCGTATTATTCATTTTAATTCATTGATAATCTTTTGAACTTTGTCTGAAAACTACAATAACCAATTAAACTTAGTGATACTTTATACACTGTTTGTTCATTGAAATATATAATTTCGTTTGGAATTTTCTTTTTTTTTGAAAATCAGATAATTATTGCAGATATTTACAACTTTTGCAGGGAAAAAAAATGGAAGAACATATATGTATATATATATAAATAAATAAATATATATGAAAAAACAATAATAATAAATGTTTTCTTAACATTTGGACAAAAATTAATTCGATCTTATAACCAGACCCCACGTAGAAGCATGGCACACAGTTGTAACCCTGCGTCGGAACTGGACCTGTTCGGGCTCTTGCAAAGGCATCAAAGTGAACGGAGGCATTTCTGTCTCTTTGTACCTCTCGAGTCTTTCCTCGATTTGTAGAGATCTTCTGGCCGCCACCAGCATGGTTGAATTGAGGGCTTGAGGCTGCTCATCAATGTAAGCTTTTAAGTTCTACAACGTTAATTAACACACATGTTAACTCAAATTTATAATCTTCATGTATGGTGGTGAAACTTGCCTCCACTAATCAGTTACTGTTATTTCTCTATAGTCATGAGGGCACCTATAGCCGGACAAACACTTCATACTAGTTTAGGCACAAACTTAACATCAACTAGTAAATAGGCATACCTTATATGTCATGAATGCACAGATTTTCAATTTTCAGAAGAAATAAGTCATTTCATATCGGCTGATATTTGAGTTTTCACAGTGAGGTATATATATTCTTTAAGAAGAATCCATCTTATTAATATTGTTAATTTAGCACTAATGCATTTGTAATCAGGACATGAACGTAGCAATCAATCAATTACTCGACTACTTTTGTCAATTATTCAAACTATTCCTTTCAACAATTTATCAATTACCCAAAAAAATTTTGGTTTTTGGGCTTGTGAACTGTTTGCATGATAACATAATCCCTGTTTCAAATCTGAGTGTATATTGTGGTAGGATTGAGCAAGCGCCAAGCAATATAGCTCCAGAACCCCACCGTTATTATTCCTGAAACCCACCCTACAACGTAACTGTATGTCTCCCCGAAGTCATAAACTTGAGCTAGCTGATCATGGCATGCTATTGCCAGTCCAGCACACGACTGAGTGCAACACCGTATTTTCTCTTCAAATAAATAATTAATTCCAAGTCATACACAAAATTCCGGTGGAGCATGAAACTAATAGATAACGATGATATCCTGAAAACGTCACTCCTTATGCAAGAAGCCGTAATCACCATTGACTAAAGTTGAGCAAGCTTTCTTTCTTTCTGATTTCTGATTTGACTTTGGTTGATTTGTTTGCTTGGCTTCATTCAATTTGGTCAAACTTCGTTCCGTTTTTTCAGTACTCAGTGCTTGACTTTGCTTCCTCTAAATCATACCGTTTCTAGTAGTAACGTAATTTCTGCCAACCTTTCTCCCTTAAACATGATTTCTTCTCTAAATAACGAAAGTTCTGTTTGAAATTTCTTTCTGAAGATGTGTTGTTTCGAGTATCCGTCGTGATATGTTTATTTAGACTTTGCCAAAAGGTAGAATTTGTATTTATAAAGGCCATGCTGATGTGTATACTCTTTCAACCATACGAGGAACTGACAGCTACTTCTAGTTTGGTTGGGTTTTTTTTCCAATGGAAAGGAACTCTGTTGCTGGGCAAAAAGCCAGGGCTGCCTCAGAATTTGCTGGGGATTCCAATATTTCTCTTCTGGAGCTTTCTGACGATACGAGAAAACGCGTACTGTGAAAAGTTACAGACAAGACAGACAGTGCAGGTCGTGTCTTCATCCCAATCCGGTGGCAATCATCCATCTCATAATTTCATTTCCTGCAGACAGTAGTGGGAAAGAAAATGAAGAAAATGCAGACAAAAGTGCATTCGTTTACAGCACTCGCTGGCTCCTGCGAAAAGTAAAACATCACCGCGTGGGTCCTTCTGCTGAATGCTTGGATTGGCCAGCCACCACCTCTTTCATTAAAGGCAATGATATTACATCAATATAATTAATATTATAAAATGATTTAATAAATTAAATAAAAAAATTATTTAATAATAATAATTAATTAATTAAATTTGAATTTGATAAAATTTTTATTATATTAATTAAATAATAATTTTTTAAATTTATTATTAATAAATAAACTTTTTTTATTTTATTATAAAAAATTTTATTATATTTAAAATGATAAAAATATTTAAATTAAGATAATTTGGACAAATAAAATTAGTATTTATATAATTTTATTTTAACAATCAGAGGACTTGTACTTGGTCCACCTACAATCTGACCATGATGTTTCTGACATCCCATTAACATAATGTTATCTATACAAAGTCTTTTGCTTAGACAAGAATGTTATTGTTTTATATTAATCATAAATTTAGTCAATTCTAATGTAACTAATTAGCAATTAAATTATGTATTCAAATCGTAGTATCTCTTTTGAGTTTTCTGTAAATTGATTATTATAAGGAGAAATCGACTTTGAGTTGTTGGTTATAATGCGACGAAGTTCTATAAAAATGGTGGGTAGTTAAGAGGATTCTCAAACAAGGCGAGGAGACCATATGATTCAACTGAAGCTTGTACATACGAAGAGATTTTTGTGTATCTTTGTCTGTCCCAACTTTGAAACTACTATGAATACCAAGGTGAGTCTGTCGAAGCTCATAAACCCATCATTTTTCTCTTAGTTTTACCATATGATTCCTCTTTAAATTCCTTCTTCTTTTGGTTTTGATTTCTACTTCTGCATGATCATGAAGATTAGTTGTGTTTTACGATATGACCGTGGTTTGATGATGATCTGTGGTGGTATTTCGTAGCTCTGTTTTCTTACTTGAGTTGAGACTTGCCATTCTTTTACCGTGGAAGTATGGATTTTCTCGCTTTCCGTCCATGTGTCATGGCAAACTAAACATTATTCTTTAATTTGGCTTTGTTTATGGTTTTGATCTTTTCATCTATCCGATGAAGCTTTTGTTTAATTCGGTTTTCTTAATGGCATGCTGGTTCAGGATCTCCCTCTCTCTCACGTACACTACTACTCAGACAGATACCCAGAACATATACCTTTCTAGTTTATTAGAACTTTCGAATTGGATCTCAAGGCTTTTGACAATTCGTGTGAATCTTACTGTTATAGTAGATTGAATTTATCAATTAGGTAGTTTATCCAGCCTATGATGATACCCTTGTTGCTTGACGCTGGAATCCACAAATGGGAATGCCAAAAAAGAAAAAAGAAATGCTCACACAGGATGGGAAAATAGGGGGGTGCGATGGGTGAGATGAGAAATCATGACTAATATAATCTGAAATGTTATAAAATCTGGCTACTTGCTAAACCACATAGGCCAAAGCGTGTCTGTATGTATCGTTGAAGGTAAAAACCGTACAGGTCTTTGATTCAGTTTCCCTTTTGTGCCCTCCCCCTGAGATTAGATCTCAGTTTCTTAGGAGCAGCATTTCTTCTAGTTTTTCTTCGATTCGGACCTGGCTAGGTGAAAGGAAATCCTGATTTGGAGCAAGTAACATGATTAATCTTCCAGCAACTTGATTGAACTAATGTCTTAGGTCTTCCACTTCTGGCATGATCAGCCTCGTGTGAATACAGTTTTGTTGACAATTTTAAAATGCAAATAGTGCTAGAATTATCTTGTTTCTTTGATTTGCATCTTTTCTATGACTTGCATTCTTTAAGTACTTCTAATGTCTGTGATATCTGTATTATATTAACAGATTTGACCTTCGCCGCAGAATATGTCGCCTTATTGATATGTCAATGACAGCGGCACAGGCATTTGTATTCATGTCTTCTGAAGATGGAACTGCAGTATTAGATTAACCAAGGTTTACCATTTGCAACAGCGTGTTTCAGAATATTCTTGCCTGAAGTTCGCAGTTTGCTTCAGGCCTTTTCATTTTCTGCTCTACATAGGAGAGCTAGCTTTATACAATGGAAGCATCTCAAACATATAGAATATCAGATGGCTTTCAGAAGTTATATGACCAGCCTGTGCAAAAGCCGGTCTCCTATTGTTGGCCTCCTCTTCAGAATATAGACCACACGTTTTGTTCTGATGACAGCAGCTATGGAGCAAACCTCTCAGCTGAGGCTTTTGAACAATACCGCACCCTTGAATCATCCTCTGGTTATGGTGGTTATCCTGCTCTTAATTCTCCATCTACTGGCAATTTCTTGTCCAAGAAAATCCAATTTTCCTGGTCAAACTATCAGTCATATCTCTCAGTACAGCAACAGTCCCCTGAGAATACTTGTGGTTCACCAGTAAGTGGTTCTTCTGTAACAGAAAATGAGTATGACCTGAGTCACAAACTAAGGGAATTGGAAACTGCTGTGCTGGAAAACAATTCAGATAATGCTGAAATTTACCATATTAACAGCCTAAGTGGAGACCAAATCTCATCAGAGTCAGAAATGTGGAAGTACATGGTAGATATTTTATCTAGTGGAAACTTGAAAGAGGTTCTTTGCAGTTGTGCAAAGGCTGTAGAGAATAATGATAGGTTCATAGCTGACTGGTTGATAACAGAATTACAACAGATGGTGTCAGTTTCTGGCGAGCCTATCCAACGTTTAGGTGCTTACATGTTGGAAGGGCTCATTGCAAGGTTGTCCTCTTCAGGAAGTTTTATCTACAAAGCCCTGAGATGCAAAGAGCCTGCCAGTGCCAAATTCCTCTCATACATGCACAAACTGTATGAAATCTGCCCATACTTCAAGTTTGCATACATGTCAGCAAATGGAGCAATTGCTGAAGCCATGAAGGATGAAAGCAGAGTCCACATAATTGATTTTCAAATTTCGCAAGGCAGCCAGTGGATCATACTTATCATGGCTCTTGCATCTCGGCCTGGAGGGCCCCCACACATTCGAATAACAGGCATTGATGATTCTGCATCAGCTTATGCCCGTGGAGGAGGACTTGAAATTGTGGGTCAAAGGCTATCAAAGCTTGCAGAGTCATTTAAGGTACCTTTTGAGTTCTGTGCTGCGACAATTTCTGGCTCTGAGGTCCAACTGGAAAACCTTGGAGTTCAACCTGGTGAAGCCATTGCTGTGAATTTTGCCATGATGCTCCACCACATGCCAGATGAAGGTGTGAGCATCCAGAATCATCGAGACAGACTATTGAGATTGGTTAAGGGCTTGTCTCCTAAGGTGGTGACTCTTGTTGAGCAAGAAGCCAACACAAATACTGCCCCATTCTTTCACCGTTTCCTTGAAACAATGAATCACTATGGAGCTATCTTTGAATCAATTGATGTTGCTCTGCCAAGAGCAGCACAAGGACCGAATCAATGTTGAGCAGCACTGTTTGGCACGTGAGATCGTCAACATTATAGCATGCGAGGGAGCCGAGAGAGTGGAACGCCATGAGCTTTTCGGCAAGTGGAGATCACGCTTTATAATGGCTGGGTTTACACCCTATCCATTAAGCCCTTTTGTGAATGCAACTATCAAAACTCTGCTGGAAGACTACACCAATCAATATACACTTGAAGAGAAGGATGGAGGGCTTTTCCTTGGCTGGAAATATCAGCCTATAATTGCTTCTAGCGCATGGAGGTAACAACCGAAAAACAATTGCCTCGTATTCATAGGTCTTCAGCTGGGAACCCACGGTAGAGCTTGAGAATATATCCTGTCATTTGCAGTTAAAATCACATTGCACTGTTGTCCAATTATAGATTGTCCTTTAATAAATTAGCTTGTTTTCTCCAAAAAGTAAATGAGTCTTCGGAAAGCTGCTCCTAAAATTCTATATTTGGAATAAATAAGATTCATGAATAGCTTAATGTTATTGATTCTGCATGTGGTCGACAGACTGGTGTTTCCTGGTGGATATTGTTAGCAATACTAGACATTTTCTAGTTTTCTGCCAAGTAATACGGATGTGCTACTAGGTTGACATACGCATACTCAGTTGAAAACTATAACAAAGCAGGGAAGTATGGCATAGGGTCTTTTAGCAGGCAATAGTCTGAGTTGGAGTGAATCACACTCTTTTCAAGTGCTCCATCAACCAAATGAGCAACTCCCCCAGCAATTGTCCTGCAAATCATTACAACCCTTTTGATATCATCTTTCTCAAGACAGTCATACTTTCACGGAATTCCTCGCTGCTTTTACTCAATCGAATCCCATTCTTCTTGTAGTGTTGTGTGTCAAAATTAGAGTAAATTATTCTGCAGACTCGACAGAAGGGACCTTTGCTAAGCTCGACTTGTGTTGATCTTTCACTGCATGTCATCACTGTGCCATAGAATGTCAGTAGTCCGTTTCCGTCCACCGAGCTTCTTGGACGACCCTAGACTGCTCATACGCATTCCTCTTCACCTTGAACACCCTTCTGATCTTCCTCCAAGGCTTTGAAGAATCCGTCAATGAGTTTCCAAAAATTTTCTCAATAATGTTTCTCGACCAATCTCCGTATCTGCCTAAATAAGGCGAGATAACGGTTGACTAGATAATTCCCAAGAAAATTAGCAAGTTAACAGGCTGCCTGACATAGAAATGAGAAACAGTGCATACCCATCGTACAAGTTGACAGGTAGATACCCCTCTCCATCACTTTTTTTTTAAATAATTATTATAAAAATAAGATCTATAACATTTGAATAATTAAATTTTAATAAATTTATTTACTAAATTTTACAGTTTGATATTTTTTGGTACATAAAATAAATAAATTGATTTGTTTAAATTGTTTAAGAAAAACATTAATAAAAATAGTTGTATTCTTAATAAAATGATATCTTGTTTCAGACAAATTTATGTTTCAATTTTGTTTTTTTTTAAATTATTCTTAATTCTCCATTTACTGCCACTTTCTCGCCCAAGAAAACTCCTGTTTCATGGCCAAACTCTGAGTCGTGCATCCCAGAACATCAGTCTCTTGACAATAATAGTGGGTCATTGGCTGGCGGGTCTTGTTTTAACGGAAAATGAGAATGACCTGAGGCACAAACTATGAGATTTTGAAACCTTTTTACTGGGTTCAGATTCAGATCAGCTTGTACACAGATACCAGACCAAGTGAGGACAAGATATTATCATAGGAGTTGAAGTACATGGGATGATCTCCAGAGGGGACTTGAAAGAGGAGCTCTGTAATTGTACAAAGGCTACAGAGAATATTGATAGGTTTCACACAGCTGAATGATTAATGACAATCACCACAGATGCTGTCAGTTTCCAATGAGCTAAGAGAAAGGAAGATCATGAGCTTTTCGGCTAGTGGAGTTAACGGTTTATAGCGGTTGAGTTTACTCCCTATCCGTTAATGCATATTCCTAGGTCTTCGACTGGATACCTAAGGTGAAACATTTGAAAATATACCACATCATTTGTAGTTTATTTGCATTACATTGTTGTATTATTACATATTACCCTTTAATAAATTAGCTTTTCGGGCCCAAAAAGAAGTATTTCTCTTAAAATTGTACACTGGTTTAGAACATTGATTTAGAATAAACAAGGTTCGTGGATATAATAATGTTATAGATCACTGCTAGTGTTTAGCTGATCATTGCAGCTTGGCAAGTGTGCGAGTTTTGCAGCCTGTAGTGTTACATTTGGTGCTATATGTGAGCAATGCTAACCATTTCTAGTTTTCCGCCAAGCAATTATAAGTTCTTCATTGAATCAACAGATATGCAAGATTGTTAATTGCACAAATACTCAGGTGAAAACTATGACAAAGCAGGGAAGTACAGCACAGGGAGTTTTAACAATCAAATCTCCTACTTTAGAATGCAGTCCTTCACTTGTAAATGAATCACACTCTTCATATGCTCCATCACCCAAATTAGCAACTCTCCCAGCAATTGTCCTGCAAACTATTACAGCCCTTTTGACATTCTTCCCGTTTGCCAAGGGAACCATATTGTCACACAATTCCTCGCTGCTTGTACTCAATCGAATCCCATTCTTCTTGAGGTGTTCAGTGTCAAAATTAGATTGGATTATTCTGCATACTCGACAGAAGGGATCTTTGCAAAGCTCGGAAACTTGTGTTGACCTTTTACTGCATGTCATTATTGTGCCATAGAATCTCAACTGCTCATTTCCATCTACCGAGTTTCTTGGATGTCTCTTGCATTGCTCGTAGGCTTTCTTCTTCACCTGCTCCCGGTATTTCTCAAACCTTTCTAATGTTTCTACTGAGTTTTTCACCTTGAACACCCTTTTGATCTTCCAGGAGGGCTTTGATGGATTTGTTGAGGATTTTTGGAAGATAGTCTCAATGATATTTCTTGATGGATCTCCAATGTTGATCTCTGTATAAAGATGCAAGGTTGTGGTGAACTAGATAATTCCTCAAAAAGTATGCAATAGCCTAGAAATGCGAGTTATGCGCATACATAATGCAAGTTGACTAGGGACCATTCTGCAAGCTTTAATATACTAGCATACAACAGTGATTACACACCCATGTGTTTTTTAAAATTTGATACATAATCGTTTACATAGTATCTACGATTTTCTGCCGGCATAAGATTACAAAGAGTCAATTTAATTACTAATTTGCTATGCTTAACTCTGGAGTATACCAGTAAAAAGGATTACAACAGTGATTATATACCCCCATTTTCTTTCTTCTAGAATCTCTAACTCTGGATTAACTTCGTACATTATAAAATAGTTTGATAAATAATGCAGTTGATATACCATCTGTTAGGACTCAGATAATCAGTAAAGCTACTTCGATGCCTTGAAATTGTGTCCTGAAGGAAAGTGGTTCACTCTTTTCAGCTAATAGTATAGCATCAAAATTTGAAGGTTTGAGATTACTACCAGCCCACAACTTAAAATTTGAAAATGCTAGGGCTGACACAAACAAAATTGGAGCATTCAGACGCTTACTGTGAAAGTTGGTTCCTGGATAGTTTGGCCTGAAAAGCACTTCACAAAAAGGATTTCCTCTTTGCTGGATCTCAACTTCATTTGTTCTCTGATGGTTTGGCCTGGAAAGCACTTGGCTTACAGAATTTCTTGATTGCCGAAGCTCAACTTCATCGGTTCTAGGATATTTTAGGCTGAAAAGGAATTTACATGCAGGATTTCCAGTTTGCTGAAGCTCAACATCTGAGTTTTCCTTTCCAGAAGAGTAACTGCTTTCCTTGCTACATTTTTGGGGCCGTCCAATCACATCTATCAGCTTACTTCTACAGTTGGCATTCTCCTTCAAGGATGCCCACATGGCCTGCATCTCTCTCTTACTCTGATTCTTTTGGAAACTCTCAGGTCAAACAGAAAGAAATCGTTTAACAATGCAGGCTGAGTTACAGCTATGCTGTGGGTGGGGTGGGGGGGGAATTGAACCACAACGTGGCTCTATGTTTCTACAATCCATGTTAAAAGCAAAGACAAAACGGTGAATTTAAGTGCTTTTGTATTCTACTTACAGTGCATTTAATACAAGTTTGTCCCCCCTTTAAATGCACCAAGAAGCTATACCCTTATTTTTCTGCCTCATTTTACTGTAAGACAAGAGAGAGGAAAGAAACAGAGAAGATTCAATGCAAACTTCAGCTTCAAAAACGTGGCTCGTTTTCTTACTTTGCTTCAAAAACTGACCATAAATCGAAATTACTGTCAACTTTAAATAAGTGAATGATAAAATTGATTATGAAAGATAAATCTAAAAATATTTAAAATAAATAATAAATAATATTTAAAATATTTATTAAAATAAAAATAAAAATATTTAATAAATAATATATGTAAGGAGTCCATACATGAACATAATCTAAACAATCCATCCATCCATCCATCAAACTCCTGTTACAGAATCTTCAAAAACAAAAGTTACAGACAGACAGGCTCTTAGTCACTTCAGAAATGTACTTTAAATTGCATAACTACAAAAGAAATTGTTGCCGAATAGATTAAAAATATATTTTGTAAATGAAAAAAAAATTACTTTTGACAACAGAAAAAGGACTAAAACTTGGTTCTTGGAGACAATATCTTTCAAGAGAAATTTAATGCTCACCAATTCACTTCAAATGCATGCACCCAGAAAAACAGAAAAGCATCCGAGGGTAAATGCTATCATTGCTGTTTGTCTCCGCCTCCTGATAAAGAAACAAAGCGTCTGTGTTCAATCGCCTCCAGTAAATCAAAAGGAATAGCAACGGCAAGATTTCCACAACCTTTCAAGCAACAACCATAGAAGATACATGCAGACATCCAACATTAACCCCAAACAGAAAACATTTTCTCACAAATTCCATATAAAGAACTTGTTTTACAAAACTCTCTTCTTTTTCGGAAAATAATACTTGCTCCACTCTCACATTTGTACAAAGCATTGAGCTCTGAGTAACTAATACAAATAGCATTGAGCTCTGAGTAGTTAATACAAATAGTAATTAGAATACGCCAATTCGTGTGTGGTGGCGGCTCATACCACTACTACCAACTGAAAGAAAATTATCACATATAGAATCATTTCATATCTTCCCACTGAGATTCCACCCTCTATCTCTTACCTGCCAAAAAAGATGAAAGGAAATTAAAGCATAGCACTTCTTATTTTCTGTGGCTTCGTGTGAGCAAATTCATGGACCCATTAGCATTCTTTCAATGTTTCGAGGATACAAATAAGAAGAATGATTTAAGGGTGGAATCTCAATCGTATGGCCTTCACTTGGATCTTCTCTAGACATGTACTGATTCACGCCACCATTTATGACACCATAATATGTTGTGACTGGGGTTGCTTGAAGTACTTTATAGATTGAACTAGTAGCAAGGGGTTGGCTTTGGTCAAGTTCAGAACTGAGTGCCTGTGGCTGGTCATTTGATCTATTTTCTGTAGCAACACTAATTCCAACCCCAAGATCAAGGCTAATTGTCTTGCTTTCTTCTGATAAAATCCTTGATTGTCCATTCCCAGTTGATGGTCCAGCAGTAGTATCATGGCTATTACTCCTTGCAGCAGGTACATCGTGGTTGTGCTTTCCCTCATATGTGGTTATAACTGCTTTAGGATCATGTGATGCCCTCTCCACGTGTTTTCTAACAGGACATCCAGCATTTGTGCACTTGTAATAACTCCTGCATGCCAATACAAGCATAAGATGTGAACAAATATATAACAGCCAAAATATTAAACATGCACATGATCAATAAGAACAAGCACATATGATTATCAAAATTCAAAAGAATTTACAAACCAAATTACATGATGGATAGCAACTTAATGAAAGTTCCCAGTTGTAACTTCTGGATTTTGATTTTCATGAAGAAATGTTGTGAGACTCTAGTCCTCACACCCAAGAGGTAAGAAATAAAATCACAGCCATTTCAAACACTTCCAGTCACACACTCCCCATTCAGTGTGAGAAGAAAGCCTGACATATGTCTTAGATTCTTTTTATAAGGATAGAAGTTACACATTGAAAAGTAAAGAGATAAAAAACAAAACTGAAATCATTAGAATTGACACATACCTTGGATTAGGATTACCTCTCACCACTTTCTGCCCATATTTGCGCCATCGATATCCATCATCAAGTACATCAACCTCACTAAGAGTTTGAACAACAACACGTGGTTCCTGAATAGGCTTAACAACTGGAGTGACATCAGCCACAAGGGTGTCCATCTTTCTGCTAGGCAAAATTTAAAAAGTCCTGGTTAGGAAATATTTAGATATACCTGGTAAGAAAATATGAGCAGATCTTGAACCAGAATACCTCCGCTTTGAAAATGGATCATCGTCATCACCCTCTCCACCCTCTGCACTATCATCATTTGCTGTTACAGGTGACAGGTCAGGGGAAACATTTGAATCCATTGTATGAGACATCTGACCATACATGCCACCTGAGAAAACACAGATAAGTCCACAAATAAAATACACAAAGAAATAGCTTTTGAAGCTTTTTTCTCACCATCTCGACCGATTAAGGATGAGACCTTGTCAGATTTTTCTTCTTGTAGGGACATTATGGTACTGGAAGAAAATCTACGGTTAAGGGAAGGTTTAGGGTGATCATGTACACCCTTATAGATTATCTCTGTTATCTGTCCATCATGAGAACGTTCAAATAGCTTTTTCACTTCACAGTTAGGATGTGTACATTTGTAATAGCTGCGTGGGAATTCACTCCCTTTAACATGTTTCTGACCATATTTTCGCCAATTATACCCATCATCAGATGGCATTGAAGGCCCACTTCCTTTATGATCAGAATGTGATGTTCGGTTCCCAGTACTTGGGTGCCGCATCTGCTTTGGTTCATCTGAATCAACATCAGCATGCACAATTGCCCCTGAAGTAGCCATCTGATGGGCCACTGACAGACTCTTATCATTTAAGGAGACAACCATTTCACTTTTAATGGTAGGTGATGAAGTATATGATTGAGTCTGGCATGGACCTTGGTTTTGCACATACTGTTCATTTCTTTGGTGGTTCAAATCTGCAGGAACCTTGAAATAAATGAAAGACTTTAAGCAACCAAAGAAGTGTATGCGTTAATGACAATCAACTCAAATAAGCATATCACTCTTCAATAATTTTAATTTGGATAGAGAAGGGGAAGGGATCTCAGCTCAAAAAGTTCCATCATTTATCTCTTTCCTACAGCATGCTTCTGATAAATGCTATTTCCAGTAACTCTCTTTGCAGCATCAAATAGTTCATATACAAAAATCAAACTCATAATTTACAATCTAATCTTGTCTTAGACAAAATGAATAAGCAAGAAACAATACCAATAAAATATTATCGACCATTTGATAATAGCTGCTAAATTTGAACACTGATCTGATTTTGTGACTTAATATATCAAATGGCATACTTACTCTCAGAGATCAATAGTGAATTTAGAGGTACAGTACAACTCCAGGCAGAAGGCATGAAATCTAGATATAGTCACCTAGTTCATTATCTACAACCAAACAAGCAGTATTTGCACACAATTTGAATTACAAACTGCTAACATAAAAATTAGAGTATCATCATGCCATTACCATATTTGATACAGAATGGGGTCTAAATTCGAAGCAGCTGGATTCTCTTTCGTTCAAGGTATTGGAACAAACCGTAGTGGCTGTATATGCACTGGAACCAACAGACTCATGCACCATGTGAGGCTTAATAAAGGAACCAGTAGTTGGTGAAGGCTCTGCCTGATAGATCAGCAGAAAAATAGAGTTAAATCCTTGAAAAACCTTTTCATTTAAAAAACAAGCAGCAAAAAATAGTGACTAGTAAAGAGAAAAGAAGTAATGGAAATAAATTAAAGCTTCATCATCCCTGCAAGCCCAAAGGCCCAGATACTGGACCAGCCAGCAGTTCAGATATAGTTATACAAAACTAAATTGCATCCATCCACTAAGAGGAAACTGCTGGCAGACATTCATATCAACATCAATATAAACACAAAGTACAAACTCATCTAATCATCTAAGATAAACAAACCCACTCCAGCTAGTATATGTAATACCAATGAAATTCAACCACTAAGATGAGTAAAGTAAATTTCATGTGCTCATTATCCATATAATTCCAACTATCGTAGCTCCGTCCAATCAAGGGAAGCTATATGGCTTCCGACTCAAGAAAGCATAATACCCAACTTCTTATCATTCACCTATAAACTCTTCTTTGCTATTCCCATCAATGAGGTCATATCTCCACTAAACGATAAACAATCACGTATCTCCTCTTCACATTGACCCACATGCTTCCCAACTTAGCATACTCTTCCTATTGCCATCACATCATAATTAACAAGTATAATCCACTCCTTGTCATCAATGCATTTATTCCATGTTCTAGCATATATTGGAAAGGTTCTTCGTACCCCTATGAAAACTGTTAAACTTAAAAAACAAAAGGCCAACAAGCTCCACCAACAAAAGGGACGATTCATCATTATGTGAAAAAACAAAAATGAGCAATAAAAAGAAAAAAAAGTTTAAGAATTTTAAACCAAAAGCCATATTCCATAGAACAGTCCACCTGGATGTCAATGAGCCAATACAGGACTATTGTATTGGCAAGCATCAGAATCTTGTTAAGGCACAAACATGAGCGCACCCAAAAAAAAATCCAATGGTTTAGATGCATAACAAACAAATCCAATATCAAGAACTTCAAATTTCTAGAAAGAAAAATAAAAAAGAGCATCTTTTTTAGGAAACTGTTAAATCTAATTCACGTCATTGAAGCCCTAGAAAATTCTCCGCTAAAGCTCACTACAATGACAAAAACATAGCCTTTGCTCAACAACTTCTACAAATTCGACACGAAGCTATTTATTAGACCGATCTTTTTTGGCCACAATCAAATCTTAGCAACAATATAGCAAACAAAAGATCAAATATCAAAACTTCAAAACCCAGAAAAAGAAAGTTAAGACTTTGTTTGGTTACCAAATAAATCTTTCATTTTATTTAAGGAAAAAAAAAGAATGTTACATCTATCTATCAGTAAAGTACATCTTAAATTTGAAAGAAAACTAGCAACCAACCGAACAGCATCTAAGCCTAAACAATTCCATTGTCCTCCACTTTCTTCCATTTTCCTTAACTTTCCTCTGTCTTCTCAGCAACGAAACAGAAACCATACTCATCTTTAACCTTTCCAATACTACGAAAGAGCAGGGTATATCCAACACCCAACCTGTAGAAAGAAACTTCATTCTCTTCCACTTTCCCGCATTTCTAAACAGCCATACAAGGCCGAAAACTCCCACGATCTCCATAATAATAATAATAATAATAATCCAAAAAATATAACTAACCTTAACATTAGAGAGAAGAACCGGAGACTCCAAAAACGAAGTGGGAGAGAGTCCGGCAGGGACCGTGATACTGGAGGCGTGCGAGATCGGCAACTTAGGAGGAGACATCAGCTTGTACCTAGCTCCGCCCGTAGCGGAGGCCCCATCGACATTCAACTCGCCACGCGTCGGATCCGACACGTCACCGGCTCGAACCTCAGTGCCGTCCATTAAACGAAAATAAAATAAAGTAATTGGAAACTGGAAAAGCAGAGCTACAGAGAAAGTGTACGTATGTATGTTTTTTTTTGTCTGGGTGACAAGAGAGAGTGAGAAGAGGAGAGAAGCAGCGATCCAGGGAAGAGAAGATTGAAGGGAGGGGTAGCTTGGTAAATTCGGTTGGATTTATTATTATTATTTTAATTTTGGATTTTCTAAGATCGTGTTGCCCTGAGATATGTTTTGGGCTTTTCAGTCACGAGCCTGTGTCTCTCAGAGAGAGAGAAGGTCACGTATGTTGTACTTGATTTGCTAATTGGATCTGGGCTGGACGACTTCATTTATTTGGGCATCTGACTCGGCCCATTTTTATATTTTAAAATTAAAAATTTAATATTTAAACAAAAATATAGAGATTTGTTTAAGAAACTAATTAGTACAAAAAGATCAAAATTACTTGTACGTACACAAACAAAAGCTGAAACATGTTCTGGGACGTACACAAATTGATGCATGGTGCAGCTGAAGATGTTGGAGCTCTACACAAATTGTCAGGCTCGTGTATCAAAATCTTCCTACATTCATGCCGCCTGAGTCCCTCCATTGTATTCTTTAGGAATGACATTCTGCCATTAATGAGTCCCCAGTTCCGTCAGCCAACCAGCACTTGCAAAACAATAATATTATGACACTAAAGGAGACTCTAGACCTCATAATTTGCATTAACATTCAGCGCCTAACCTAAGCTCATTCTTTCTGCTTGAGAACTAAGCAGAATTGTGCCGCGCAATCATTCTCTCTGCTTCATCTATTGTCTTAGACCAAACCCCAGTTCAATAATTTGTGTCTAAGTCAGTTGTGAGCAACAAAATGCACACAGAATAGCTGACACAAGTACAGAACACAACGACAGACTAAACAAAGTCAAGGTTTGACGTTACACTTGTTGAGTTCCACCAAATTAACACGTGAATGGATCAGCAATCGGTCTGGGAAACATAAGTCAAATGCATGAGATGGAAAATGAAGTTGAACTAAAGAATTAAGTTTAAAATAAAAAAGAAATTGTGCCAGAAGTCTGACACGGATTTCTGAATAATTCAAAACTTGGATAACTAAAAATGTTAAACTGATAAAATAGAGAGAGATCAGATCCATGATCTGAAGAATAGGAAGTGTGGAGGATGAAAATAAAGGTCAAGGAACCAAGAACAGATCAAATTAAATGAACATTCATAGCAGGCATATACTGTCGTAATGACAGTTCTGTTGCCAGAAAACATGAATTGAGAACCTTAAACACTTGTGAACTCCCCATTCCATTTAAACCAATGAAATTAGCAAGTGCAGGCATAAGAATAGTAGATCCTCCGGGAGAGTTGCAGAAAATTGCCATTTGCAGAAAACTAGATTTTAATCAATTGCAAGGTCTATGGGTGAGTAAACTAAATTCATTTCAAGGATATATTGGAAACAAAAGTGAAAAAAAGACCACGGAGAAGTATAATAATATAAAAGGATTTCCTTGAACCCTAACATGTCAGAATTGACCTAAAATCTTCTGGATATATTAAGTGGTTCACTAAATACTGTGACACTGCACACCACACCCAGTGACACACAGACACATCCACAAGCAAAAGCCACATCGTAACCCAGAATTATAGAATCAAATCTATGAAACAGTAGCAGGAGCTACTGGGGATAATATGATGGATGATACTGGGGTGACATACAATATGCACCATACGCAATGGATCGGTCATAATAACCCGATGGCATGGGCGATCCTGAAGTATATAAATGTGCCGTCGCATTGTTGGAATTACCAAGGAAACCCACAGTGGCTCCCGTCAAACCATACAGGCCAACTGATGGGCCTGCATAAGAGGCAACTGCTGGAGTTGAGCCCACCAAGCCAAAAGGCCCAACTGCTGCATTCAAATACCCAGCAGAATTCTCAGCCAACAAACTTGCTGGCTGTACATGAGACTGTTGGAAAGGAGGAACGGTTGAATTGGCACCAGCAACACTAGGTGGTGCATGATCAACAGGTGCTTTTGTTCGGGGACGCTTATTTCTGATCTGCTGCATTGCCCTTTGTTTCTGCTGAGGCTTGGCAGCAGGAGCTGCAGCAGGGCGTTTCCTGTCGGCTTTCTGCTTCTCCAGCTGCTCTATACGCTCCTCAAGAATCTCCTTTGGGTATTCGAATTCAATTTTGTGCTCTTTAATTACTTTAATTACTGCCTTCAAGGCACTGACTTCTTTCGCTGTGGCCTCATTCTACACGAAAGGCTTGATGAATATTTTGAACCATCTAGAATTGAACTCTGAAAGGTAGCCTGAAAATTAAGGAAGAGAAAGCAAAATTACCTGTGATCTAACAGAGTTTTTTCCATCTTTGCAAAGTTTCTTAGCCATCAGCTTGGATTCATTCAGATAGGTTTTCAGCAGGGGAACTGGTGGATATTTGTCAATCAGCTCAAACTCAAAAATATGTTTGACTGCCAGAAGTTTTTTTCCATTATCTATAAGTTTTTGGATGAGATCTGTAATACAAAGGATAAGTATCACAGATTCCATTAGACTCAATCACTAAGACAATGCAGGAATATGCATTAATATCCAAAAAAAATTGTGCTCGGGATTCAGGCTTAAAATACCCTCTTCAACAGTTGAGATTACTAGCCAAGCTGACTCTTGTAATAAGAAATCATTAAGAACGTAATAAGCCAAGCTCCAAAAGTAGTCAACACAAATAGAGGTTCATGCATGAATCCAGCATATGCAGTGTATAGTCATTTGTGAAATGCAACTTTAAGAGGGCACTGCTCACATTTCCTGTCCCCCAACTTCAGCATTTTTCTTAAAGTTTGCAGTTTCTCTAGATATTTGACAATCTTCAACTTTAACAAATCAAAGGATCAAGCTATAAGAATTTATCAGTCATATCATCAATAATGCCACTAAATTAATCCTAAACCTTAGTAATCACCTTTTATGTGATCGCACAGTGCAAAAGACCTCTAGTTCCTATGACTGATAGCATTCTACTCATGTGGAAAGTTCTTAAAAATGGGAACTGGGTTGAGTTTGTGAGACTAGAAATTCATTCATTTGGCCCAAGCAACGAACTTTCACAAGTTTATCAACATTATAAAAGTCGCCCCTCCAAAAAGAGCTACATCTCCTAACTCTAGACACAAAATGCAATAAACTAGGCTATCATAAACAGGCCATGAAAAAGGAACCTAACAACTTAATTCCATAAATCACATTCAACAAAAGCAATTAACAAAACAGATAATAAAGATATAAGCATAAACATCAATCCAAAACCAAACACATTCGGTGTGGGCATATTAGAAAAGAATTACATTAACTTTAAACCTCTCAATCATCGTACCTTGAACCTTATCCCCTAATCCAATTGCCTTGCACAACAGAGTACTCTGCCGGCGCTTGGCAATAAGCACAAAGTACTCCACAAGGTCATTCTTTTGAAACTCGCAGCCCAATCCATATGCCGCCACCAAAAGCAAGAATCCCAATGCCTCTAAAACGCTTTCTTCGTCCAACCTCACCTTTTTTTTCCACTCAAAAGCCAACTCTTTTGCTCTCTCTCTCACTTCGCGCCTAATATTAACATTAATTCCTAACAAAACCTCCAATAACAACACAGAAGCCCTCCTGATTCCGCACAAGCCTGGGTCTGTATGGCCTTTTGAGTAATTATTTGTTCCATAAAACCCCTCCATAGCATCCAAAACCATCAAACTTGGATCCGGAGAGGCCAGGATTGCGGCAGGGAGCTCAACCTGGATTGATTCTCGGTCTTTTGGGTGCTCGTTTACGTATTTTCTCAACCCTTTACCGTCCATCTTCTCACATAGCGTTCTTAACTCCGGTCGAGCCTCAACTGAGACAACACGGTCCTGACTCGACGGGTTCAAAGAGGATGATGGGTTTGCAGATGGGTTTGCTTGAGGTTGCAATTGGATTGATAAATCCGACTGCGGATGGATTAATGATGCGTCGACTCGGGCCTGGTTCGGCTGTTTAGATGAAGATGGGTCTTGTATCGAGACTGACTGTGACTGAGTAGACAAATTTTCAACCTCAGTTAGAGCACGTACCAAGCCGGCCCCGTCGAAACTTGGCGGGTTAGACGAAGACGATGGTTCTTGTCCTGCACTTGACGCAGTCAGGCATAATATATCTGATTCAGGTCGTGCCAGGGCGGAGCCGAAAGGTTCCAGAATTGGCGGGTCAGACGAAGATGACGGGTCTTGTGCCAGGACTGACGGAGACTGGGTTGAAGAATCCAACCGGGATTGGTCTGGTTGCGACTGAGAGGACCCGAGCGACTCGAGGAGGCGGAAACGGCTAGTAAGCGAGTTCTGGACGTGGGTAAAGTGGGCGTCCAAATCAGACCAATTAAGAGAAAAGGAAGACAGAAGCGAGGAATGGCTTTGAAGATCATCGTACGCCTTTTTAAGATTCTCTTTCTTGACGTCTATTTCTTTTATCGCCGCTGCTATAGTTTCCAGTGTTGCCATGTCTCTGCTTTGGAATAGAAACAACTTCGAAACGCAGAGACAGAGGCACACCCACAGCAAGAGTTTGGTTTGGCTGCATACATACCAACAAACGAAACAAATCGATGAAGCCAATCAGGAATATCTTCATACCAAACAGCATTACTTATGGGCTTTGGTGATTGATAGGCTCATAGCCTAATCCATTCTTATTTTGTTCATGGCAAAGGGGAAAAACTAAAACTGGTGTTGCCATGGGCACCCTATCCACCAACAAGGGGCATGAGCACAAGCATGAGCAGTCGGGTGGCAATGGGCCGAGTATAGATCATGTGTGTGATTTTGTTTCTCAGTTCTTTTTTGTAAACGGTCCAGATGTAGCCCCTTTTTCGACCCAAATGCTCGAGCTCTGTATACAATCCCCCTTATAATATTTCGGATAACGGGTTAAAGGTAACTCCATTCTTCAGATCGAGTCCGACTTGCGGTGAAGAATGCCATCCCTAATGAGCACCTACTGCCCTTCTAATGGTAAACCGGCCCTTACTTCTACCATGCCTCGTTTGATGATTCCTTATCATTTCAAACGACCCGTATTCAGTCTTATACACCAAATGTATGGCAATGGTTGAATTTGATAAGAAAACGAAACAAATAAATGTACCCACGCATTTATGGGTTCAACTATGGTATGTGGACATGTATGAATGAGGTAGACTTGGACTGGCAAAGTGGGGTGGTGAGGCATCATTCACCATGAATGAGTCATAAAAAGTGAACTTGATTGCTTCCATTTTGTGAATATTGTACCTTTGTTTATTATGGAAAGTCAAGCAAAGCATATCCCGAGCACTGCCAATTAACTGTTGTGCATTAACTGTATTCAAAATCAATATCACGGATCAGTTGAATGGTTAAGTGCTAAATACGAGCAACCAGGGTCAGACTGGAGCTGGTGATTTGTGTTGACTTGGCTTAGTCAACGGAGAGAAACCCAATATGAATGCCCCATTGATGAAACAGATAAGGTCAATGTTTACGGCTTTGACTAAAGTCCTTGTCAAATTTTACTGCATGAAATAGCCGCATTTTGTTCATAAATATGGATAAGTATAACTGTACATTTGGTTAATAATCAGTTAAAGACTATTGAAACAAGTTGGCCTTGGCTGCTGTAGATGTTGCCGTAGCTTACAGTTTCTGAGATGTTGATATTCAACTCGACCGACTCTTCCATGGCTGAAAGCTTGAATCCTGATTTGCAGAATAAATAGATGATTTCACAGGCTTCATCACATGACATGTAACGTTGTTTGAAAGAGGGGCAAACCTCTTTCTTCCAACTTGAAAATGATAATCACATGTTCTTCCATGGATTCATTATTATTATTATTTTTTCCCTTCCTCTTTTCATAACCCTGTCTAGCTAGAATCACAAGAAATTGCCAGCCTGCACAAAGCTAGGGATCCCAAATTCTAGTTACACATTTTGGATACAGCAGTACATGTGTAGTATATCTCTCTTATTCCTTAAATGGAAAATTCAATCCCTGGAAATAAATTTGACTGTCATTTTCTCTACAATTATGAGTAGTAATCGAAATTTACTTTAATTTTCTTGCAAGCCAAACATAGACGAGACCAGACCAGCCAGCCGTTGCTGATTGAACCCGGCACCAGACGTTAAGACTTGTTCTCCCCATTTAGGGGAAGCCTCTAGTTGCATCTGGGCCGTTCATAGCTCATCTAGCAGCCACAAAAAGAATGACCCGATGCTGACATGGACGGTGAAGATTCAATTCCGAGGGTGGCAAAGTTGACTTTTTTGGGTTTCCAAACACAGAGAGAAAAATCAAACCCTATAATGACAATCAAATCCCTGAAGACACGCAACAACGTGGTACCCAAAAGTAAATTCAAACAAACAGCTGGCTTTGGCAAACTACAACTCAAGATCTTATAAGATTCTATAATTTCCTGTTTCCAACTCTCAGGATTTACCGTTTTTATTATATTTACTCCATTTTCAGTTGTAGAAAACCTTATTATAATCCTTAATTAGGCAGGTTTTAACATTCCTAATCCATTTTTAATTACCATACTTAACAATACCATGAAGCGTTTCACACTTAACCATAGTTATCCCACCAAACCTCCAACAGTTATAAGTTTAACCCCAGTTCCTCTCCTATAAATACTTGTCTTCAAAACCCTTCGGCTTTTCCAAGCTTGGTGTATCGGTTGACTGCTTTTTTAGCAGATAGAGCTTCTGCTTCCGTTTGTTAGATGGTGAGTTTCACAATCTCTTCTAGATTTGTTTCTTCATTACTTCTCTTCCGTTTTCCTCTTTGAATCACCAGCTTTATGTCTTTTCCCGGGATTATATCTCGCTTTGTCCCTTTTTTCCGTTTTGTTTCTAATCTTGCGTAAAACATGGGTTTCGTTTTTGTTTTTGTTTACTTAGATTTGTTGAATATTATATAATTTATCTTAACCGGTTTTTAGATGATGTTTCTTTGTGGTTTTCGCTTCAGATGCCGGCTGTCAACCCCGGTTCATCCGATAAGGACTCTGAGCCGTTTGTCGAGATTGATCCTACCGGGCCGATACGGTCGATACAGTGAACTTCTCGGCTCAGGTGCTGTGAAGAAAGTATACCGTGCATTTGATCAAGAAGAAGGCATAGAAGTTGCATGGAATCAAGTCAAGTTGAGAAACTTCTGCGACGATCAGCCGACGATTGAAAGACTTTACTCCGAGGTTCGATTGCTGAAAAACCTAACGAATAAGAACATCATTTCCCTGCACTACGTTTGGCGTGACGAAGAGCGTAACGCATTGAATTTCATTACTGAAGTTTGCACTTCTGGGAATTTAAGACAGTACAGGAAAAAGCACAAACATGTTTCCATGAAAGCACTCAAGAAGTGGTCGAGGCAGATTTTGAAAGGCTTGAATTATTTGCATACGCATGAGCCTTGTGTCATTCATAGAGATCTCAATTGCAGCAATGTTTTTGTCAATGGAAACATCGGCCAGGTACATAATTTGCTCCCTTCCTTCTTTGAGTGTTTTCAAAGAAGCAAAAGTTCTTTTTCCAAAGTATTTTAGAAGCAACATCATGTCGACTCTTTTTTTTTCTTTTTTTTTCTTTTATAGGTTAAGATTGGCGATTTGGGGGTGGCAGCAGTTGTAGGGAAGAGCCATTCAGCGCATTCGATGCTCGGGACGCCGGAATTCATGGCGCCGGAGCTGTACGACGAAGACTACACAGAATTGGTGGACATATATTCATTCGGGTTGTGTGTGCTAGAGATGGTAACATTAGAAATTCCTTATAGCGAATGTGACAATGTAGCTAAAATATACAAGAAAGTTTCATCTGGATTGAGGCCGGACGCATTCAACAAAGTTAAGGATCAAGAGGCCAAGGAGTTCATCGAGAGGTGTCTTGCTCAGCCAAGGGCACGGCCATCTGCGGCGGAGCTCCTCAAAGACTCTTTCTTTGATGATATTATTGACGACGACGACGAAAACAATTTATGACAATCACTTTTTCGCTAACGAAGTTATGTATTAAAGGCTAAAATAGCCAATGATCTCATTTTTTTTTCCTTCTTCTTGATGATTGTGGTGGTTTTGGCTTCAAATTGGAGTTATTGTGTGCATAGAATTTCACATACATATTTAAGTTTCAATTAGAAGTAATCTTCTTGTGATTAAGTTTGTGAATTCATTTGGATTTAACAATGTTTAGTTACTTTATTTTGCATGTATTTCAACAGTTTGATCTCATCTAATCCCATCTTAATAAGAATCTTATTTCGTTTAAATAGATCTCTTCCAATGTAATCCCAATCTTGAGCATATAAGAATCCCATCCAATCATATCACTAAAGGGTTAAATTACAATCTAATTAAAGTATAAATCAAAAGAATTAGTCAAATTGAGATAGATACATGTGAAGTAAAATCAAAGCATTAGATATCTATATTTACATATCATAGAATAGATGTGGTAAGTCAAGGGATTGAATAATGTCTTGTTAACAACCGGGGGGTTGTTTGACGTGCCAACCTCGGGATTATGACCTTGATAACTAGGCTATTGGCATGTCATGCTAGGACAAATATTAAAGAAGAAGCATAGATTATAATTGTAATTAAAGATATACAATGAGGGAAGGTGGGATTGAATGAAGAAGAGTCCGCGTGGTTTCTGCCTTCTCTGGCTGTCAAACCCAATTTTGTTGTAAAGTTATTGCTGGCAATGTCACGACTGCGTTTTCCATTTTTCAAAAGAAAAATGGATGATGGGTCATATGAATTACCACCAAACTTTTATGGATGTGGTTGGCAGCTTTTGTACTTGGATTCTCAAAGAAGAGTAGACCACTTGGGCACGTTCACGTTCAAGGGTCAACTAGGGCATGTGAAGAATGAAGAGGAGGCATATGCTTTACTTGCACCATGGGTCAAGCAAAAACCTAATCATTTTAATGTTCCCCCATTTGAATATACTTGATTGGATAACCCACTAGTTTAAGTCCTTGTGAAAAATTTTATACATATATATATATATATTACACAAAATCTGATTAGGATTATAAATTTAAACTTAATTGTGCATATTTTTTTAACTTAAACATTTGATTCAATAAGAATTAGGGTTTTAGAACTCGTCTAAAATTTTAAAAATTAAGAGTAATCTCTCCTTCTTTGATGTTAATCTCATACAAACATTGTTGATAATTGGATAAGATTTTCAATGCATACATCTGAAATCCCAAAGATGAGATGAGATGAAATGGAAGATCAATTCATGCATACTTGCTTGCATGCATGCATTATCATAATTTATTTTGTTTTTTTACACTTAAAAATTTGATTTAAATTTCAGTTTTCAACGATGTCTATTCCGAGCATAAACTTTATGCTACTGACGAAACCAAATGAAGCCACAAATGACAGGCAGCTTTGGAAGTGCCACAAAATTTGAGTTTCAAAACTTCCAAATTTGCATTGATTTTCCCTAACACCTTATCATCGTAAATTCCACAATTTAATCACACAGGTCAAACACAATAAATCAAACCGATTTTTGAATGTTCCTGACAGTTTCTGTTGCATACTCGAAAACTGTTGTCAGATTCCTGAAGACTAATAAAAAACATATAAAATTCATCAATGTACACTTTCATGAATTCATTTGCATTGCATAGTACTTATCGAATTACAGTGTTTTTCCAGCATTGTTAAACATTGATTTGGAAGAATAATATTAATATGCCCTGTAGACTTTGTAATCTATGTAGAAAACTGTCTTCATCTGGTTTACCAGTAAAAAATTGAATCAGATAATTGATGTTACCTTTAAAGACCTAAGCAAAAACATCCATGATCACTGGTTTTGTTCTGTCTTTGATGATTTAACATAGATTATTTACTAAAATGTGTAGAATGAGAGATTTCAAGCTGTTGTTTGAAGGGTTAATATGCATTGCAGTTCCTGTTTGCTTGATCACAGTTTGTACGGGAGGTGAGTTATCAAATTCTGAATCTGAATCTTTTTTCAATTTTATTAGAGCTGTTGATCCACAAAATGTTCTAGGAATTCGCTGGAATGGGATGTTGCCACATCCCTGCTCACTTAAGTTGAAGGGTGTGAAGTGTAATCTGCAGGCTGCTAATATAGTGGACATTAGGCTTGAAAATTTTAAACTTAATGGGATGATTAATGCAGACTCCCTCTGCAAACTGGGAAATCTTCGAGCTCTAAGCTTAGCGGAAAATTTTATTCACGGAAGAATTCCCAGCTCAATATCAAACTGCAGAACATTGGCCTATTTGAATCTTAGTAGCAATCTTTTGAGTGGGAGAGTGCCTGTTGCTCTAACCAAGTCGAAAAACCTGAGGAGGTTGGACATCTCTAACAATCAATTTTCTGGTACTATCCCTCACCATTTCAAACAAGAAATCAAGTATGCCAATAAAGACTTTTCTGATAGAAATTTGTCGGAGATAAATAGGACTACCACGATAGAGGAAACAGGTTCAGAAGATTCACAGTTAGCTCCTTTAAGTGGGAAAACGTCTGACCCTAAAGGGAAGCATGGATATAGGGTATGGGTGGCATCCATACTAATAGTTATTTGCATTGGTTTTCTCGTCTTGTTCACATATTTTATGGGCAGGAAAGCTGCTAAAGTTACCCGAGAAAGGGAGAGGCGTAAGGCCGCTCTGGATAATACTTTGAAAACTCCTCCAGTCATGGACATAGAGGAAGTGAGGCCAGTGGAAAGGCGCTCAGAGCTTGTTTTCTTCGTTGATGAACACGAAAAGTTCAAAATGGAAGACCTTCTTGAGGCCACAGCTGACCTGCAAAGCCAGAACATTCGCAGCAGCCTTTACAAGGTAAGACTCAAGAACAATACTTTTTATGCTGTCAAAAGATTGAAGAAGTTACAAATATCCTTCGAGGAGTTTGGCCAAGCAATGAGGCAAATAGGGAACATGAAGCATCCAAATATTCTGCCTCTTGTTGGTTACAATTCCACCAATGTAGAAAAACTTCTGATCTACAAGTATCAAAGCAAGGGCAGTCTGCTGAACATCCTTGAGGGTAAGTTGAGAATCTTGAAATCAATCATTTCCTAAGTTTAAGAAAGTGATTTGCATAAGTTTGCTAACTTACATACTTGCGCACCCAGCACAAAAATTGCTACATAAACACTTACAAGCCATTTCGAGGCTGTAAAATTACTGATTCAGCCTAAATGGCTTCGATATCTAACTTTCTATTGCTTGAAGTGTCAGAACAATGAATTAACGGGTGCTTGATCATGTTAACAATTTCTTATCATACATAGCAAAAAGGTTTTTCTGCATTTGAGCAAATTACTGTTGATAATCTGCAGATTACATAGAGGGCAAGAGGGAGTTTCCCTGGAAACTTAGGCTGTCAATAGTAACTGGAATTGCAAGGGGTTTAGATTTTATATATCAGAAATCAAATGAAGAGAAGATTATCCCTCATGGAAACCTCAAGCTTTCGAATATCCTGTTGGATGAAAATGAGGATCCACTGATAAGTGAATACGGCTTCTCAAAATTTCTAGACCCCATGAAAAATTCGATCTTCTCATCCAGTGGTTACACTGCCCCTGAGAAAACTCTATCCGAACAAGGTGATGTCTTCAGCTTTGGAGTAATTCTAATGGAGTTACTAACTGGAAAAACTGCTGACAAAGACAGGAACAGACCTTGCTAAATGGGTCAAGGCCATGGTGAGAGAGGAATGGACTGGAGAAGTCTTTGACAAGGAGGTTACAAAAGGCGGCAAGAAATGGGCATTTCCATTGCTGAATGTTGCCCTCAAATGTGTATCAAATTCCCCAGACGATCGACCAACAATGGCAGAAGTTATGGAGAAGATAGAGGAGGTTGCGCATGGAAATGATCAAGATCATGACCATGACCATGATCATTCTATTTCATCTTTCTCTTCCATGGAATCCTGCCAGCATGATAGCTGTTTACTCCACACAGTCATACAGGAGAACTGGGATACTCCAGGATCAAATTATTAGGATTTCTTCACATTTGTTGAGCACTTACTCTTCTTTTTCTTCCAAGACTTGGCTTTCTTTTCTTCTGTTTCATTAAGCAGGAAGAATTTGCATGCCAGAATAATAAGCCTTCCGATATGAAGGAGAGGGAAAATCTCTCTTTCTCAATTAATTTATCCCGAGTCTGCACCTTCTTTACGCATTTCTCTGTTTCTTATTATCTGTCATCATAAAAGTAACCTCCAAGCTGATAACAAAAAAAGAGGAATTCCTGTTGCCATGTTTGATCAAGAGACTGATTCAACATATAGTTTCTATTCTGAAATATTGCAATTACCATGTAAAGTGCCTTGAAAGTGGCATAAACAATGAATATGAAGGCAAATGTGAAATAAAAAGGGTCTGCTGTATAACACTACTCATCTCTTAGTGTACTCGAATGAGTCAGCCATATCAAACCTAGCATTAGAATATGCATTTTGTTGCAGGAAATTTATTTTACAATTTCTGAACAATTTTGTTTAATCACTACCGATAAGCCCACCACAAGCATAATCAATCTTGATGGAAAAAAAAATAAAAATTTCTCCCACTAATCTTAGAAGGTTAGAGACTCAAATTCTTGATTTACTGTTAAACACTTATTACATCTTTTTCTAGAGTGTGATGATACTTGAAAAGGCCAAACAAACCTTTACAGATTGCTTGGAAAATAGACCATGTGTTTTGCAAAATTAGATCTCATACGATATTGCTGATGCTGCCAACCAAGCCAAGATCCATTGCCAGACAGCCCTTTCCATATTTATCACAAAACTCAAATGGAAAATGGAACAAAATAGCCACAACAAACACTTAAAATAGAAGATAGCCAAATATTATTGCTTGAATTTTCCTCATTTTTCTGATTGTGACTGCTTGGCTTCAATGGTCGTCATCTCTCTAAGAGTCTCAGCCATACAGCCTTTTGGGGTTGTGACTGGTGACTTAACATATTACTAAATTTGATGTGTCAACATCAAACAATTACATTAATGGTAATCTTTCTAATTTACACTTAATTTCAACCGAAAGAAAACAACAGCAGCACAATCATATGGGCTTGTTTGACCAATATTGTCATTGACTATCTAAAGAACTTCCTTTTGACAATAATTATCTAAAGAACTTTAAGTTAAACCATGTGAAAAGCCATTGGACCGTCTAATTTTCAAGCAATTATAAGATATATTTTTTTAAGATAATGCTGAAATGATGCTTCAACCATAACTCTTAAGGCAAACCCAATTGCAAATACTCTCATTGTCACTCAAACCAATTGAAGAAAAGTGTGAAGTGAAGTTCAAACTTGGCAGAATAATACCTGTAATCTTTACCTTCTGCTTGCTTCAACCATTAGTTAACTCAGTTTAGGTGCAAATAGTAGTTCCACCAATCAAATAAAAGTACAAATTCCTATAATACCAGCAGACAGTATAAAAGTCACCAAAACACCAACTTGATTTGCAGATACTATCTGTTGCCTCCTTAATTATACATTAATATAGATCCTAATTATGTATTAACAGTTTATACTTGGGAATGTGGTCACAAAAACAGAGCCAGGGTTCAATCAAATGATAAATGCTTAATGAGAAGTTATTAAATACAGCTAATAATTAGACAAAATGTCAGTCCACCTGCTTTGCATTATGTGCTCTTAAAAGAACCAGATTTGAATCTTGCACCTTGTGGTTCAGCACAGCAACCTTAGTTTGGGCTTGAAAAAATGGGTATCATGTCAAATTTCTAGTTAAACTTTGAATCAATCAATAATTGATCACTTGAAAGAGAAATAAAATCTTAAAAATTGAATAAAATGGTCCAAAAAAGCAAAAGATCCATATGTTTTGGTTGTAACATGCTGTCTAAGCAAGGAATAGTTATGTCATATGCTCATGGGGGTAAATATTTAATATTATATGTAAAATAATAATAATAATAATAAAATCAAGAAATTTTCAAATATTTTATTTTAATTTTAGAAAAGAAAAATCAAAAAAGAGATCATCATCTCTAGTCATCACTCTTTTAGGCTCCTCCAAAAATTCTTACACCAGAGGATTGCCAATCTCAATCTCTTTCTCTCTATTTATATAAATATATAAATTTTCTGACTCTCTGTGTGTCTCTCTCTCTTACCAATCTCTAGCTACAAATTCCATTTCTTTTGATTTAATGAAGAGGAGTGGAATAACCAAAAAGAAGACAGAGAGCTGGAGGGAGAGAGAGAGACAACAGGAGAGAGAGAAACAGAGAAGAGCCTTTTATATTTCTATTCTATATATATAGACATGTGTATCAACACCTCGTCTGTTTGCATTTCCTCGTCTGGGTCATTCTCAATTATGGTGAATTCTCTTTCTTTCTCTCTCTGTTTTCTTTTTAATTTTTTTTTATCTTGACTGTCTTCAGCTCTATCTGGATATTCATAAAGGTCAAACTTTTGGTTTAAGTTTCAGTTTTCTTCTTCTTTTTTTTTGGTTCGGCAGGAATCCAGGGCCATCTGTTGATTGATGCTTCAGCGATCTTATTATGATCCGATATTCGATTTGACAATTTCCCATTTTTTGTTTGACTGGACTGCCAATCGGATTCTATCTAATTTATCACTTAAGGTGCGTTTCGTTTCCTGTTTTATTATTATAGTTCACACTTCGATTTTGTTTGCTCCGTTTTTCTTATTAAAGTTTTTTTATACTATTTATAGCATCTAATTATATTATATCAATTTAATTATACAAATTGGATTTTTTTTAAATCCATGAAACCGGTATCTACTGGATTGTAATCGATAACTTGATTGAATTGTGAATTGAAGTTTAAATTTTTGGCTTTGGATCCAAATAGATATTTTGTTTTGTTGTTTTCTATGCTTTTAAGATTGAAGTTATTGATTGATGAGATGAAATGTAATTGATTGTTGTAGAAGAGATGGAGTCAGATCTTGGTAAGCTCTTCATTGGTGGGATTTCTTGGGACGCAGATGAAGAACGTCTGAAGGAATATTTCAGGAGGTATGGAGAAGTGGTGGATGCAGTGATCATGAGAGATCGAGCCACAGGCAGGGCTCGTGGCTTTGGTTTTGTGGTGTTTGCAGATCCTGCTGTTGCCGAGAGGGTCATCATGGACAAGCACATGATTGATGGCCGCACGGTGGGTAGCTTGATTACAAAAATGCTTTTCACATTATGAATTAATTGAGATAGTTTCATTGATCTTTTTTGAATGTAGTTCTTAGTGCTTGAAAATGTATAAACTTTGTACTGTATAGTTGCTTTTTGTCTTTTATGTAGCTGTGAAATTAACAATTTTTCTTTTTGCAACGAGTTAAGGATTGAAATCATTTGCTAATATCATCTTTCTGAACATAAGTAAAGAACTTGAAACTTTCTTTTAGTGCAATGATTTTATATAATTGGGAAATTTTGTATAGAATTTGACCTCTGGATGTAAATTAGTAGAAAGTGGAAACTCTCGATGTTTGGTCACTGTGAATTGACATCCATAATAGTGAATTATACATTAACATAATATGTTTTTTTTCTTGTGTTGTGAAGAAATGTATTTGAAATTTGTTGTCTTAGTTTTAATAATTTGGCTTTTGCAGTATTTGATCCTCATTGTTAGCTTGGAACTTGAAATGACATGAGGCCTTATTATTTTAGTTTTTGGCTTCAATTTTCAGGTTGAAGCAAAGAAGGCCGTTCCTAGAGATAATCAGAACATATTAAACAGAAACACTTCTAGCATTCTTGGTTCTCATGGCCTTGGACACACTAAAAAGATTTTTGTTGGAGGTTTGGCTTCTACAGTCACTGAGAGTGACTTTAAGAAGTACTTTGATCAGTTTGGTATGATTACTGATGTTGTGGTAATGTATGATCACAATACTCAAAGGCCAAGAGGTTTTGGCTTCATCACTTATGATTCTGAGGAAGCAGTGGACAGAGTTTTACATAAAACGTTTCATGAACTCAATGGTAAAATGGTTGAGGTCAAGAGGGCAGTGCCAAAAGAGCTATCACCAGGGCCCATCCGCAGCCCTGTTATGGGGTATAATAACTTTGGTTTGAATAGGGCCAACAATCTTCTTAATAGTTTTTCTCAGGGATACAATCTGAGCCCAGTTGGAGGTTTTGGTGTTAGGATGGATGGCAGGTTTAACCCTCTTGCAACTGGCAGGGGTGGGTTTTCTCCATTAGCTACTGGTTATGGGATGAGGATGAATTTGGAAGGAGGGTTGAGCCCTAGCTATGGTGGAAGTACCATTGGCAATAGTCTTGGATATGGGCGAATGTTGAGTCCCTATCAAAGTGGGAATTCAAACAGGACTCCTATTGGCTTTGGTGGGGGAAGTGGCAGGAGCGATCCTGTTTTGAACTCAACAAGTTGGAGTGTCTGGGGAAACAGGGGCCTTGATAATGCCACAAATCCTGCAAGCCCTGGTGCTTACTTGGGATCAGGAAGTGGGAGTTTCGGGGTTTCATATGGAAATAGTGGAGCTAATTGGGGTCCTGTTTCAGCTCCAGCTGGAGGGAATGCTTCTGGCTATAATAGTGGAAGCATTAGTTATGGGAGTGGTGATGGCAGGTATGGGCTGGGAGCAGGAGGGTTTGGAAGAAGCAGGAGCACTGCTGTGGGCCCAGCTTCATCATTTGCTGGGTCAGCTGTTGGTTTTGAGGGGTCTTATGGGGACTGGTATCACAGTGGTTCAGTTTACGGTGATCCAACTTGGCGTTCTGCCACTCCTGAGCTAGATGGTTCTGTCTCACTTAGTTACGGGCTTGGCAATATATCCACAGATGTTGCAGCCAAAAGTTCAGAAGGTTATATTGGAAGTTACAATGTTACAAGTAGACAATCAAATAGAGGTAAGACTTTGCATTCATGTTCTAGTTTTTATATAAGTAGGCACTATAACTGATTTCTTTTGGTTATTTTTTGAACTAGTTTATATGATTTGGGTTCCAATTCATTTATCAAAAAGTCTTGAGCTGCTTTTGTATTCATTTTGTAGAAGTTGAAATTAAGTATCAAGAATGCTCTTCCATTTAGCCTAGGAAGGATTCCAATGATTGAATCAGATTTCTGATATTGTAGTCTGTGTGCTAATCAAGACAGTACATTTTCATTCTCAGAGTTCTAAGAATTCAAACAATAAGTTATTTATTGGTATTATATGTAGCATTCATGTCATTTACTCTTTTGTTTTGGAGCAATTTGCACTAATAAATTTTCTATTGGAGCTTAGGCTTTCTTTAGGGAGAAGCAATTAGATTGACTTTTTGACTGAAAGTGTCCAATTTTTTCCGTTCATTTTGTAAACATGCATAAAATGGACTTCAAATATTTGCACATACCTTAGCTAGTGTGACCAACTCATTCCACTGAAAGGGGATATCTATACCCTCTCTACCTTCAAACACATGCTCATCATACTCTGAATGGTGGATGAAATATTTATAGATGCTGCACATTTCTGTTGAACTAGATAGATAAAGTAATTGGCCCTTGTTATACTGTATACAATCATGAAGCCGAATGATCTGAAGGATGCATATGGTATGGAAGATGATGTTTCCTCAGATTATCATCATGAAAGAATTGACACTAGATTTTTAGCATATATATTTACAGCTATGTTAAGTGCTATCAGATATTTGCTTTAAGTATTTTTATTTGATCTATACTTTTTTCAGGCATTGCTACCTAAGAGATCTGTCATTGGAATATCAGAAGTTACAGTGTAGGTAAAGAGAATCAGGTGAAACAGATGAAGGATTGCAAATTTCATAAGGCTCCCTCTTGTTACATTTCAGCATATAAAGAAATTGTTCTTATAGCTTTAACAGTGATTCTTGATTTGAAGTATACGCATTCAGAGAGAAAACAGTTATGAGGATTATGTGTAAGGTTTGAAATTGTTTTTTTTTCTTTCCATGGTGGGAAAAACTTAGATTTCCTTCTTGGTATTCAAGTGAGGTGTAAAATCAGATTGCGGAATATATACTCAGGACTATTGGTTCCCTGTTAACATATTGTGCATATCCGGTGAGGCATGCCAATGGTACTATGTTAGTGCACGAAACCGTGGAGTATAAAAGTGGCTTAAAATTGCTGTAGTACCTGGCAAAGCTTCTGGTTCTTGTACATATACATTTCCTCTTTATCTGGGATTTGTTTTTTACCCACATTATGTGAGGTTCTGTTTGGTTTACTAGTGTGAAACTAGAGAGGGATTCCTATTTAAGATCCCCATCAAATAAGATACTAGATGTTTTCATTCATTTTTTTTATATGACAGATAATCACACATGTTTACACCTTAATTGTTTATGAAAATGAATGCTTGAACTTTCTCTTGTTTGGCTTTAGTAATATTAAGATTCCTGCATTCCTTCTCTATCTGCGTTTAATTAAATTTTGGGATTATCTGCAGCTGCTATGTGCAAAATGACAATGTTGCATTTATAGGCTGCCTTGTATTGTTCAATGCGTTTCATCTGCTTATGGATTTTCAGTTTCTGATCTCTTAAGGCAGTTTTCTAGTATTCTGTGTGGTTATACTTAAGACTCTTGTCCATTTAGTTCCATCAGAATATGTCGTATTCAAATCACTTTCATTTGTATCATAAATTTCTGAAGTTCTAATCCATGGTGTCTGCTTCATTTAGCATTCACCAACTGTTCAGAAAGTTCAGGCCCCTTTAATTGTATCAGGCTTAAAGTAGGGTTCAAGGACTATTAGAATAAGCGTTTGTTCTTATTGTTTTGGACTAGTTATGGGCTTGTTCTGAAAACAAAGAAAAATTTCCAAACCTATCATTTAACTTCTGACTGTTTCTTTCAATGGCGAATGGTGGAAATCCCCTTCACTGTCAAATTTCAATTTGAACTTTTAACCAATGTGCTTGGAATTTGTAGAATATGATTCTTTTTCAATGTTGGAAATTGACATGACCAACCTTTTTACCGGGTCCAATTTATCCAATCAAGGTCATATTTTTTAACAGTTGTGATCGCACCGAAATAGCCTTAAGGGTCCACAACACTACACAATGGTCTAGGCATGACCTACGTTATGATGGACGTTAGTTGATGACTGGTAAAGCAATTATCTCTGTAATTGGTGTATTCTACCAAAATGAAGAGGCTGGAAAAATTAGTGGGATCACTTCAAGAGGGGTCAATTTTTCCAGCACTCAAATTTTTCTTTATTGGATTCGTTACAATTTTGCAACAGCACAAAAGGTTTAAAAAAAAAGGAAAGGAGGCAGATATCTCACATCACCTATTTTCACCACGACCCCATCTACTGTAAAACTCCTGCTTTCAATCCAAGCTGTGACTACTACCCAGTTTCTTTTTCAACAAATTTTCAGGACCAAATTCTTGGATGACATAGCCAATCACACTGTTAATTAGTAGCCCCATGTTGTGATCATACTTCAATATATCATTTTTTTTTGTTTAGTAGCGAGCCCCATTGATAGGAGCATGTGTGAAGATGTCTATGCCTTTGAAATGAATTTGCTCACAAGAAATTTCTTAAGCAACAAATTGAGAATATGACAACAGAAGCATCAATGGTGTATAAGTTCAATGCATACTATCTGTCATGGACATCCTTTTCAATATTAGACACAAACGGCTCAATTAGGCAAGTATATTTTTCCAAAGTGTTGTTTTTCTGATCATTGGTCCAGCAAACTAGTTTTTTAAGTTTTGTAATATCTTACTGTAACAATGGCACCATAGCAGAACCTAAGTGATCTTCAAATGGTTCTGCAAGCACTTGAATCTGAAAAGCTGAACCTACACAACAATGTTGAATGGGAAATAGAGCAACTTTTTGTTAAAAGAAACCAAGCTGATGCAGAATGTTTGTCAGAGATTTCTGAAGTTCTGAAGAGCAATAGAGTGATCAAAGAGATCATGTTTTCTGAATCAGGCATTAGAAATGTGGGAGATGCATTTCTTGCTTCTGCACTCAAGGTGAATGATTGCTTGAAGAGTTGCAGATATGGGAAGACGCAATTGGTTCAAAAGGAGCAGAGGAACTGTCTAAGATGATTGAAGTAAACTCCACACTGAAGTCTTTGACAATCTTTGATTCTAACTCTCTCACACCAACCCCCCTTATTTCTGCTGTTTTAGCCGGAAATCGACCAATGGAAGTGCATGCTTGGAGCAGAGAAAATGGAGAGAAAACCTCCAAGGTGGTGGAGTTTGTACCTGAGAATAGTACACTTCGAATCTACAGGATTGATGTTTCAGGCTCTAGCACGGTTGCCTGCTCTCTGGGATGCAACTCAACTGTCAAGTCACTAGATATGACCAAAGTCAGGCTTAAGTCACATGATTTCAACCTTTGAGAAATATCTGATTTCTATAAATATCTATGGCATCCATGTTAGAGTAGAACTTGGAAGACAAATGGGTTACTACGTTGACGTAATTGTTTGTTCTACCAAGAACCTGACAGAAACCCTCAGACTCGTTCATCAACTCATAATTCCAGCAATCCAAAGCCTCAGCAATGTGTTAACTTGACTGAAAATATCATTTGGCCAGGATGTGCGGTAAATCTGACTTTTCCCAGATACAGGAAATCCCATTTTGTATCTCTCTCAACTTTTGAAACAGGCATTGCTCTCAGTTCATGCAGACCGCACACCTGGGATCCAGTCTCCGACTCTGGCAAGCCTATTGCAAGAGCTGGATTCGACTTAGCACGGGACCTCCTATCAGACGACGACTTCCGATAAGTACTGCACCGACAATATCATGACCCACACAACCTTGCAGTTGAACTACAAAAGTCCCCACAGATGAACCGGATCCCAGTAAAGAACCTGAAGGCAGAGTTGAACCAACCTTCGGCAGAATGGCCAAGGGACTGGAAACAGTATTGAAGAGACTGTAGATCATTGACCAGGAAGTGAAGGATATGAAGCAAGACATCCAGGGGCTAAGATATTATGCGCACAGACTTCTCATTGAGCTTCAAGGCAGACTGAGCTACATTGTGAACTTCGATGTTCAGCTTGAAGAGATGAAAGTACCCAACATGATTTATTTTGTCAGAACGGAAAACTACTCAAGGAGATTGATGACCAACGTAATTTCTGGCACAACTGCACTCAGGCTGCACATGCTTTGTGAATTCAAGCGAGAAATGCATGTCGTTGAAGACTAGATAGGTTGCGAAATGACAGCAGGTTGACAACAGGGCAGCAAGTAGTTTGGCTCCATACATGACAGTTTATGAAATTGTAAACCTTTGCTCTCAAGATTTGGAACTCATCCAGCAATGGAATGGGGCAACTGATAACAGATTTGAGCAAGGAAGTTGCTCATCTAGCTGGCTCTTCCCTCATGTTTGAAGCAGCCGGGGCAGTTGGAGCTGCAGCAATGGGACGCATGGAAGGAAGCAGATACAGAAGAAAGCTAGAGATATCCAGCAAGAACCAAGGGCAGTGCACCAGTGGGGGGTTGATTCCTTAAGAGAGAAGATGTGTTCAACAGGTAAGAACACGTTGCTGAAAAGTTTGGCCATATGGCATGGAATTGTAGGAGAACATGAAATAATTGAAGTACCCATCTGAAATCAATACTTTAGTGAATGATTTGAACAGGGTTTCTTGCTGTTTCTTTTTACTTAGTTCAATTAAGGAGTGCAATTGAAAGAAGTGCTTTTTATCTTCCTCGTTGCAAATTATATAGCTGTAAGTTCTACTTCTTTTGGAACTATAATTCCAGCATTATCCACCATCCCAGAATCTAAACAATATTATTCCGATTATATAGCAAATCAATTAAACCATTACAAAAATATTAAAAAAAAATTGTAGAGATACTGCCATCAGCTGCATTTGCTTGTGAATTATAGGAGGAATTTGTGTAAATAGTGGGATGGTGAACCTAATGATGCAAGGTTGCCAAAAGCTAAATCTTGAGAATCTTTGTGCTAACCCTTTGGCCTCAAATCAGTAAATCCCCATGGGGTACGTGGGACCAATATTTATCATAGATTACATACATTATTAGCCAATTGTTAGATGGCATTTGATTCAGCAATTATTGAAAATTGAAATCAAAAGCTGCAACAAAGAGGAATTATGAAAGTAAGAAAGTTCACATATACTGAGACCATCTGTAACAGAAACACGGGCTAATAACAGGTACAGAGTCACCATTTAGGGTTATCTAACACATCTCAACATACAAAGGAAAACACCACACTAACGGTACATTATTACACTTCACTATTAGTATTAGTCTCCGTTCTAGAATCTAAAGTCACCTGTGTTTTCCTTTGGACCACTGGAATATGAGCTCAGAAAAAAGCCCTACTCCCGTAAAATACACGGGAACCAGTGTTCTTTGATGCCTGTAATTTCTGATCGGAGCTTGAATTCCCTGAACTGGTTGGTCCACTATCAATGTCCAATGGAAGCGTCATCTTGGCCAATGACTCGGTAAATTGCTGCATGCTTTTCATATACATGTCTACTATCTCTTGCTGCACAACCTTCTGCTCGGGCTCAATGCTAACAGGGACAACAGGTTTAGTGACTGCATCACTTTGCACCCCGCCACATGAATCGCTCTCACCATCTCCGACATAAACCTTTTTCTCTTTTGAGGCAGATACTTGTTCCTGATTCTGCGGCTTAGAAACTGTCGGTGCGTCACAGGACTCGGAGCTTGCAGCAACTGAAGGGGAAGAGACACCATTAGTTGACACACTGCTTGGAGGAGAATCAAGCTTTGGAACCTGAACAGATTCGACTGTGGCAGTTGAGAAGCTTTCCACAACCTGAACACCAATTTCTGAACTAACTTGATTTTGGGCATCAGAAGCGTCCAAACTATCGCAGGTTTCAGAGCCCATATTTGTACATGGGATCCCAAAATACTCTGAAACCATCATCTGGTTCTCATTCACAATCTTTGGATCAGGGAACTCAATCTTGTCAAGTGACTCTGATAGTTCGGATTCTTTCCCGGTTTCGTCAGCCGCCAAAAGCTTGGGAATTGCTGAAATTGCCATTACTTCAGGTGCAGCTCCGGCATATGCAAGAGACAACTGAACAAATCCTGCCGGAGAATGGAAGAGATCAGTTGAAGAAAGAGAAAACTCTTTCTCCAACTTTCCATTCTTGACAAGTACTTCGGACAAAGGCACCAAAGTGAACCCCAGCAACTGGTCTTCGAGATAATTCTTCACTCTACTCATCATAAATATTTCACATTTAAGGGATGAATCAACGGTGTTAACATTGAGCTTCAGATTTTCATTGAAAACCGGATTCCTTCCACCACCATTAATGATTTTGGTGGAGACAGTGTTTTCAGGGTCACTGGTGAGGCAAACCTTAGCATAGACATCTTGCTTGTGGTAAATGCAGATGTTATGAATGTCCCTAGCTTGATGTATGTAAACTTCGAGAACGCCAATGAAGTTCTCTAAGTTAGACACAACTTCTTTTCTGTTGGCCTCAGTTCCCTTTGTTAAGCTACCAGAACGAACAAAGAAATCAGATTTCTGCTTCTCAGGCTCAGCAATAACAGTAGACCTGAATGGTGAGACAACAGATTGTGGAGAATCCATGGGAAAACCAAGAAATTGAACCTGGAAAAGCACAAAAAGATCAAACTGAAAGTAAGGTTGAGCCAAATGAAATCCTAAACTGGAAAGCAGAAACTTTATCACTCTGAGCCCATCCCAGAATCTCAAAAGCTAAGAAAGTGAGGCAAAATGAAAGCTCTTATGATATTTGGCATAGAAATTTATAGAACAAACTTTTAGAACTTAGAAAATCCATCAAAACTTTTAACCGTTTATATTGATTGTTAGGACCAAGAGGCCGGCAATGCGTCAAAACCCAAAATCTACAAAATCCTATCACCGTACCTTTAAATCAACAACATCCAGAGCACGGGACAGTCCCAAGTCTAAACGACCTAAGCCTGTCTGAACAGAAATTCACAGAAGCGAAAACACCTTAAAAATGAAACCTTTAACAAGAACAACTACCCAATCAGACTCCCGACTACAAACAGACAAAATTAAGCTAAAATAACGCCCAACTTCTCCCAGAAGGCAAAACCCTAGAAACTGAGATTTTTTTGCACAAGTGGACTACTCCAAAGCCCAGAACACCACAAACTTAAAGCCAATAGAGACCGGAAACAGTTATGCCCAGAACGGACCGGAGTCCAATAAGGCCACCAGCTTTTTCTACACGGAAACCGGAATCCAAGGAAGACTTTGACAGTCCATGCCAAGAAAACACAGTGACCCAGATCACGTTACACAATTCTAAAACATACGCACTAAAGTTCAAATAAAAAATAAAAGGTAAAGTGATCACAAAACAACAGAAGATTACTCTTTTCCTCCTTTGTTTCTTTCTCTATTTTATCGCCTGCGTGACTTCCGTTAGCCTCCAAAATCAAGAGAACTGAAAACTCTGCGCTGTAATCGAAGATCCAGCCGGCCACAACCAAATTCAGTAAACGAGGTTGCTTATCGAGCTGCGAAACTGATAAAAGAGTACGTTAGAATAAAATCTCACAAATACTGAGAACTCAGATTAGTCTTGTCGGAAAGAGAGAGAAAGTATATAGTGCTACTGTTGTATAATTACGAAAGCATACTTGGAATTTTGTTTTATCGGGCTTGTGGGGATTGACATTTAAAATAAATAAAACATTTTCAAATTTTATTCCTCTCTCGGGATTAGAAACCAGATAACTCATGGACTCTACGCGACTGCAATTACCAGGGACACCGCCCCTGCTTTAACTTCGTGTATGTGTATGTGGGCCAATCAGAAACAAGGTGAGTGCGATTTTTCTGTGGGACATGGAAGAAAGGACAATATTACGACAGCCTATAATTACAAATACCTACTTCTACTGTGCGAAAATACTTTGTCAATCATATCAGGCTCTGTATTTATCCATGGTTGCTCTTTGTTCATATACTCTGGTTAACTCAGTATGGGTTTAGCCCTCAACATTATCTTCCAAAGTAGGAAACAGATTTTATGAATGAAAATTATTGATGAAAGAGAGCGAGAATAACAATTGGTATCCTAGCAATAATTGGTATTTGGATTTTGTTAAGGACAATCATCATAGCATATGCTAAGGCCTTACACAGGACATTGCCTGGTTTCAGAAATGAAGCTTTACAGCAGGAAATGGAAACAGCCATTTCAGGACCATCACTTCCGGTCTCCCATGCGAATTTTACAGGCCAAAAGTAAATATATTATATAAAACCCCATTTAAATGTTTAAAAATATTAACCACAAATTGCATACTGCGCAGCAAATGAGATTGGATTAAGGTGTTATGATTTCCATTCGATTTTCTAGTACGATTAGTCTGTGTTCTATTGCTGTTTAAGAATAGAATGCCTCCTCTTGGTTTATGTATAAACAATAGGCAAATGGAGATGTGTGGTGAAAAGAGTCAATTTATTAGTTGGATTTAGACAATTCAACTTTCTTTCAAGACAAATTACAATTGTTTAAATCTATAACCAACTAATGGAAGAATCCAATTGAAGGGAAATAATAGCAATAGTAACCAATAATGGCAAGAAAACAAATACATCTACAGTGTGAGATGACTTGTGCTATTATTATTGATAGTACAAACACTAATTTGACAAACCAAACTAATAACAACAGTAGACATGGATGATTTGTGTGTAGTCTTCAATTAGATACAAGACCCCATGATAATATCATACAAATACATGTAATTTATCATAATCACGATGTATAAATGAAAAAGGGTATGCAAAATTGGAGATGCTAGACCAATCAAGACTGCATAAAAAGTGAAAAGGGATGTGTATATCTTGGAAGAATGCCCACTTTAGTAGCTAAAAGTCCTCCACCAAGAGGAGAAAGCCCTAACTTTTTATTATTATTATGGGCCCTATAATCACAAGCATTTTTCAATGTATTTGAAGCTTGTGTTTGTGTTTTGTTATGTTCAAAATAAAGCACTATTCCAATGTCAGATTGTTGAAATATCAATGGCTCAATATGGTGGGGTCTTTTTTTTTATTTCTTTTTAGCCTTTTTTTGATTCAAATGTCTTAAAGAATCCCAAACTATCTCTTTGAATTTATAAAATTCACTTAATATAAAAAAAAATTTCTAATCAATTTTTTCCCTTTTTTCAAGTGTTTGTTCTCCAACATAAAAAAAATTATCAATAAAAAATGAAATAAAGATTAAGTTTTTTTTTCTCTTTTATGCGCAGTATAAAATTTTAGAATTTAAATGCTCTGTATTTACTCTTTTGAATTGTCCTTTAACTATGAGATGACATTTTTTTAATATGTATAAGATGTATAATTAGGGACACAATGATGTTTTAGAGCTAATCGCTAGTTTATAACATTATTTTAAATATTATAAAATACATTAATACGTTGCTTCAAAAATACATATAAATTTATTTATATAGATTAATATAATAATATTATAATATTATTATGTATTTTATAGTTACAATAATAAAATGTATTATTAAAATATTTTCTTTTTCATATAAATAGATTACGGGACACCACCAAACATACAACCTTTGGCTTGGGCATGATTCCTTTAATGATTAAATTAAAAACAATCAAAGATTTGCATAAAACTATGGGTTGCTAACAGTGCCAATGGACTGCAGCCCCATTGATAACTTGCCCTAATGTCAGCATATCTTGACTCTTCTTGAAGGCGTATAATACCATAACATTATGGAATTTTGGAGTCCAGAGGGGTTATTTTAATCCATATACATGACTTTTTACACCTTGAGCCTCATAAAATAAATTACCCAATTCCACAACCTCCCTCCCCCCCCAATATAATTAATTAATTAAACAGAAGGGCAATGGTATTAAACAATATTTAGAAGATTCCGGTAGTATTGTTTTCTATTTGCTTGCATTGTCATTGCTCATTAATTAATTATTGATTAGTAACATGATTAACGTACATGTAGACATTGCACCCACCTCAATAAAGACTTGTAATGTACTCACATTTGCCGCTCATTCACACTTCAACTTTGGCAGTCTCCTAGAACTTGTAATGCCATGCCACTACTAATCATATTTTACATTACCCCATCCATCCATGCATCCATACGTAATTGGATAACACAAGTGGAGTGGTTGGAGAACATATGTCAGAGCCCAGAATTTGTATTCAGATTGTCAACAGGCAGTTGGGCATTAAATTAATTAACAATGTTTGAAAAATCAGTGCATCTAGAAATTCCTTTTATATTAAATAAATGCTGGAGTGGACTCTTGTCTTTTTCTGTGAGCTTCGGAGGGTAACTTCTTTCAGCACCCAAGCCCAACTTGGCCCATTTCATGTTTCTGACTCCCTGTCAATCGGCATGGTACAAATTACCAAGCCCATGTTGGGTTACCATTTCATTTTGAATAGGTATATTTTTATGGAGCTGTACGATGTCGTTTTGATAAATGGTTGCAACAAAAGAATACTTTTATATACCTCCCTCAAATTAAATAACCCGTACACTAATGCAAGTGGGTTTTTGAAAATGAATTTTTAAGCACATAATTAATTTCGAATAAAGACAACGGAAACAGCTGTGACATCGCCTTTTGCTAACGGCTATTTATTTTGAATGCTGTTGATGTACCAAACACTCCCTGCCTTGCAGCATTTATTACCACAAGTCCAGTCTTGCCGCAAAGTAGAAAGCTACTTCTTTTTAAAATATAATGGTGAGAGAGGAGAAGAGAAAACATTAAAGGGTACATTTGTCATTCCGAGCGATAAGTTCAAACATACAAAATTCATTCGTCCAACGGTCGAATTCATCATCGTCCCCCGGCCAGCATCAACATCAAAAACGCTCTCCACTGTCTTCCCTCTCCACTCACCGTTTGAACATCAATCCGTCCTTCTCTCTCTCTCTCTCTCTCTCTCTCTCTCTAAGTGAATTCAGGAATTCAAGAAAATTAAAAACAAAATCGAAAAGATGAAGGCAGCAAGCACAACCACTTCGTCGATCCGAAGCCTTCTCTCCAGATCAATCTCTGCGAAACACAAATCAAACTCAAACAGCAGCCTTAAAATCTTCAAATCTAACGCGGAAAACACTCCTCCGGTCCATCCAAACATCGCTCAACTCTCTCCCCCTCCATCACCGACCAAATCGCTGACCTTCCACACTCAGATCCCCAAATCTGACGATCAGCCTGAAGTTTTCGAAACTCATGACTCACAAGTCAAGGTAATTGATCATTATTTTGTATATACATATACTTGTTCAAAGATTAGGTTTATTTAATACACGCTACTTTGTGTGAATTGTATGTTTTTGAATTTTAGTCAAATTCTAGCGATAGTTTTGTCTTTTATGACTTACATATAGTTAATTTTTAGTAATTTTATTTTATAATTTTGGTTTAAGTTTTCATGAATCTGCTTACTATATCTATATGTTTTTTTTTAATTTTCTAAAAATTGAAGCACGTGAAATCTGATTGTTTCAAATTTCCGTGAAATTCTTGTGATTTAAAATTTTTGATTCTCTTCAACTTTCGCAGAAGCAAAAAGAAATTGTCGGATCAGACGGTCAGTGTGAAGTATCAGCGATTTCAGATCCACCAGTGAAGGTACTTCGAATGATGTATTATATAGTTTTTCTTTTAGAATTTGGAGTTAATTATAGTGTTTTGTGATTGATAAGGTTGTGCTGAGGATTAGACCTGTAAATGATCTTGAAAAAGATTCAGACCGAACGGTAAAGAAGGTTTCTGCAGATTCATTATCTGTTGGCGATCGTAAATTTGCATTTGATTCAGTTTTTGATTCGAAATCAAATCAGGTTTGACACACTCATTCCAGGCTTTAGTGAATCATTTTGTTTTGTTTTAATTACAGGGAGATAGTGCAGTCATTGTTAATAAGATACTGTTTTTGTTGACCAGGAAGACATCTTTCAGTCAGTTGGTCTGCCTTTGGTTAAAAATGCTTTGGCTGGTTACAATGTTTCGATCTTGTCATATGGCCAGGTATTCCATCACGACCATATGTTTTAAGCTTATCAGTTTCACGAACATTAAATAAATATTTTAAGCGATTATGTATGTGTAAATATGTAAACTTCATTGCGGCAATCTTAATAGACTGGAAGTGGAAAGACCTACACAATGTGGGGGCCGCCAAGTGCCATGGTTGACGATCCTTCACCCAGGAGTCAGCAAGGAGTTGTTCCTCGGATCTTTCAGAGGCTCTTTTCTGAGATTCAGAGAGTATGTTCTGTTGCCCAAACTCTAGTGTCAGTTAGAATAAAGAATTTTGAATGTTCGTGATTTTTTTGGCTTTAATTATTATGTGTAGGAGCAAGAGAACTCAGAAGGAAAACAAATAAATTATCAGTGTCGTTGTTCTTTTCTTGAGGTATGTTGGAGTTTTGAAGATTTTTGAGCTCTGTTTGGACTTTTGCTTCATGAAATATAATGTGTTTCTGGGTTTGCAGATATATAATGAGCAAATAGGGGATTTACTCGATCCAACACAACGAAATCTTGAGGTGGAGATTTTCTGCTCTTATATAAATACATATATAACCTTCCCTTCCCTTATTAACGTTTGAGTCTCACTGGTTTTGTCTTAACTTTTCCAGATAAAAGATGACTCCAAACATGGATTTTATGTTGAGAACTTGACAGAAGAGTATGTGACAAGCTACGAGGACGTGACTCAAATTTTGATCAAGGTAGGCAAACAGTGAGAAGTGTATCACAATGTCTGCAAGGTCTTTTCGCTATGCATATGCGATATCAAGGTTTTTCTTTTATGGTTCTATATGGTAAAGTTTTACTATTTCATGTACAGGGGCTTTCAAGTAGGAAAGTTGGAGCTACAAGCATAAACTCCAAGAGCTCTCGATCCCATATTGTTTTCACATTCATTGTCGAGTCTTGGTGCAAGGTATCCCTGAATGTTTCAGTCAATTGCTGCCATAAATTAAATGATTTTTTTTTGATGTCCAATGAAATTATTTTCTCTTAGTACCTTGGTGGTATAAAGGGTCACATACGTACTTTTGATTCAATGAGATCCGAGTAATTTCATTTAAACATGCTTTGGATGTCATGTCACAGGAAGCCTCATCAAAATGTTTCAGTAGTTCAAAAACGAGCAGAATCAGCCTTATTGATCTTGCTGGTGCGGATAGAAATAATCTTGATGATGTGGGTAGAAAAAGTGTTCAGGAAGGCAAATATGTGAAGAAGTCGTTATCACAGCTTGGGTATGATACCCTGACTTATACATAACACAAATATCATTGTGTTGAATGTACTTTGAGAGCATTTTAAAAGTAATACTGTACTTTATTGGTTATTTCCCCAGAGAGTGATATTTTAAATGTAATATCGTACTTCATTGGTTATTCCTTCCTTTTACAAGTAGTTGTCACAGATGTTTGCATGGTTGTGCTTAGCGACGGCCTTGGGTAAACTATGTGTTTGTTTCCTATCGGTGCAGACATTTGGTGAATGCTCTTACACAGGAAACTCAGCCTGGGAAATCTGAAGATGTTCGATACAGAAGTTCCTGCTTGACACATTTACTGCGAGAATCACTTGGTGGCAATGCCAAACTAACAGTAATCTGCAATGTCTCCCCAGATAACAAGTATGTTGCCCTAAGTACTTTTTTTAATTTATCATCTGAGAAATAATCATGTCAAAGGTAAGGATAACAAGTATGTTGCTATAACAATATGATGATCTTGCCGGCTGGTAGTTTACTGGGTGGTTTCGACACCACCCATCACAATTGCCTGGGGCTAAGAGAGGCTCTAACCACAAGGCATTTTCATGATCCAATTACAATTGCATAAACTGTATATAATGTATGACTCTATGAGGCATCTTGACATATGAGAAGACAAGCACATTCTAATTTTTGATGTTACCATCCTCAGAAGATATCATTTTGTGACACATGTTGTTAGATGGCAGGATAAATAGTTTCTCCTAAAAGTTGTGCTTTCGGTGTCTGGTGTCATTTTCTGAAGCAAAGACTATTATTATTGAATGCAGAGATATTGGTGAAATATTGAGCACTATCAGATTTGGACAACGGGTTAAATCCATGAGAAACAATCCGGTAATAAATGAAATATCAGAAGACGATGTCAATGATTTGAGTGACCAGATTCGTCAACTAAAGGTATTAATTCACCTGCAGAAGTTGCATTTCCGATTTCATTTTGAAGTTTACAATCATCATGAATATTTATTAAATATGTCTATCATTCTGTTTGCAGGAAGAACTTATAAGAGCGAAGTCTGATGTATCTCACTCGGTTAAAGGTGGATCCTTCACAGGGAGAAATGTACGTGAAAGCCTCAATCTCAATCAGTTGAGAGTAAGCCTTAACCGCTCCTTGATACTACCACGCATAGATAATGAATTGGAGGAAGAGGTAAACGTTGATGAAAATGATGTGAAGGAACTCCGTCAGCAGCTAGATAAGTTGCATAGTTCTTATGAGGAATGCTCCAGAGACCATGATGAGGACAACAGAGATTCAGTTCATTATTCTTCTGTAGAAGTAAGTCATGATGGGGACTTGGTGAGTGAAGATGACTTGCATTGTCCAGAAGAAAATGACTTGGAAGAAATTGAACTTGCTCCCACGGAAAACATTACATCATCGGATGACATTTCAAGTAGCCCGAACAAATCAAGAGCCATTAATCATGCTCTCGGAGGTAGCATTTCAATCAGCTCATGCCGTCACTCTCCAGTTCTCCAAGATCCAACTTTCTCCGAGTCTCCAAAAATTGGGAATATTCAAAGAAAAAGCATGGTCATTTCATCTCCTTCTTTGGCAAGTCAGAATAATTTGTCAGAGAGTCCAAAGTCAAATGCATTACGACAGTCACTTAAACAAAGTGAGAGCATCCGATCCTCATTGCGTTCGAGCAAGGTATTTCCAGGTGCCACAGAATCCTTGGCTGCCAGCCTTCAAAGAGGCTTGCAGATCATTGACTCTCACCAGCGGAGCTCAGCATCAAACAGATCTTCGGTTGCTTTCTCTTTTGAGCACTTGACATTGAAACCTTCTGTAGAAGTCGACAAAGCCAATGCTTGTGTTCAAACTTCTTTGGATGCAACATCTGCTCTATCGTTCTGTGCATCTTGCCGACAGAAAATGGAGAACAAGTCCAATGAGGTTCAGGACAGCTTGAACACCTGGATTGTAGCAGTTAAGGACCAGGTGGCTAGACTACATTTAGATTTTTGCAGCTGAATTGTGATAAGATTGCTTATGTTGAGTTTAAGGAAAGTTACTTGTTCTTATTATTTATCAGGATGCTGAGAAAGATATGGCACAACCTGCAAAGAGAGAGAACGAGCTTGAAAATAAATGTAGGGAGCAAGCAGCCAAAATTGAGCAGCTAAACCGTCAGGTGATTATTCTTTTCCCTCTATCAGCTGTCCACAAATTGTATTTTGAACCTTATTGTTTATGAGAATCTGAATTTCTGCAGATAGAGCAGTATGAACGTGGTCAGGGAAGCAATGATTCTGGTCCCAGGGCTTTGCCAAACGAACCATTTGAGGAGCAGCATTTAATGAGGGACGATAAATGTGATATTAAAGAAGTCCAAGAAGTGATGAACCATCAGAATGGAAACACGTCCCTTGACATGAATGAGAAGGAAGCACTTCTCAAGGAAATAGAAAGTTTGAGGAGCAAGTTGCAGTCATATACTGATGCATCCCCATTTAAGTCTAGTGAGAATTTGAGATCCTCTCTGTTGTCACGATCCATTCAACTGCGAAAAAGCATAGATACCCGTTCAAGTATTGCTGAGGAACTTGAGAAGGAAAGAGAGAGATGGACAGAAATGGAGAGTGAATGGATTTGTTTAACTGACGATCTAAGAGTTGATCTTGAGTCCAGCAGACGGCATGCAGAGAAAGTAGAATCGCAATTGAGATTGGAGAAGCAGTGCACAGAGGAGTTGGATGATGCGCTCAGTAGAGCTGTGCTTGGACATGCTAGGATGGTCGAGCACTACGCTGAATTACAAGAGAAGTACAACGACTTGGTTGGACGTCACCGCGCAATCATGGAAGGTATAGCAGAGGTAAAGAGAGCAGCAGCAAAAGCAGGAGCAAAAGGCCATGGCTCACGTTTTGCGAAATCCATGGCTGCAGAGCTTTCTGCTCTTAGAGTTGAAAGGGAGAGGGAAAGAGAATTCTTGAAGAAGGAAAACAAGAATCTTAAAATCCAACTTAGAGACACAGCAGAAGCTGTTCATGCTGCAGGAGAACTGCTTGTTAGACTTCGAGAAGCTGAACAAGCTGCCTCGGTTGCAGAGGTCAGTTTTTGTTCCGTGCAATTCTCATAATAAATTTTATTATTGTTATTATTATTCCTGACTTAACACACCATGATTTGCTGCAGGGTAACTTTTCCGAAGTTCAGCAAGAGAACGAGAAGTTAAAGAAGCAGATAGAGAAGATTAAAAGAAAGCACAAGATGGAGATGGTCACCATGAAGCAGTACTTGGCAGAAAGCAGGTTACCTGAATCTGCACTGCAGCAATTGTATCGCGAGGATTCTGACGTAACAGCTCACAGCAGTAGCGCAACCCCATATGATGATCAGGCCTGGAGAGCAGAATTTGGAGCCATATATCAAGATCCAATATAAGCGCAATACAGCAGTATTTTTTCTTTTCCAAAACCCACATATGTACTTCATATGTTAAATTCTTTCTTTTCTATCAGTATTGAACTAATGAATCCTTGTTCTTCCTCATTTCATGTGTTGATATGACAAGAAAAAATTATTATTATTATTATTATTTTGCCCTTTTTTTTATTATTTTTTCTCATGGTAGGATGGATGGTGAAAAATAGATAAAAATATTTAAAAATATGTATATTACCAATTTATCCTAATCCGGATTCAATCTGACCCGAAATCCAAACCGAAACACAAACCAATTTCCGATTTGTCGTATAGGAACAAAAAGAGAGATATTTTCACAACACGAGTCTACGTTTGTACATTTTTGATAGAATCAATAGGGCAACATGGCCGCGGCGGATTCTTCATCCAACGCTAACAATGACAGCAACGATTTCGATACTGACCCTGTCCCTAACCCTATCCCTAATTCATCCAAAGCTTTAGTCTCTGTTCCGTCCGGTTCTCCCATGGTATGCCTCGTCCAATTCGCTGGTGATTCCTTTGCTGGTGCTTTGATGGGCTCCATCTTCGGCTTTGGTATGTGTAATTATGCTTATACATGTATATATGATCTGTCCTTTTCTTGATTCCTTGATTCTCTGCGTTGGATGTTGGGTTTTGTTGTTTTGTACATTTTACTTTGATTTGGGATTGAAATGCATAGCAAAGCTTTGAAAATTTTGTATATCTTCCTTAAATCCAAGTGGGCTGCTGTCAATTTGGTTGTTTGTAATGGTGGTAGTGGTTGATAGGTGCTTTTTCCCCAGTTTTTATGGTACTATGTACTAATGTTGCTTGTTTATCGGATCTCAAAAGCTACTGTCTTCTAGACTTGTAATTCGATTTTTGTAATGTTGTTTTCTTGGGGATTATGCTGCGGTTAATTGATATAAGGAGTATTGGGTTGTATTAAATTTGTGTTAGTGATAAGATAAAAATTTGTTGCCTCTACGCAGCATCTATGTGATTAATTAAAAGAAATAGCGACTGGTTTGATACTGGTAAATTTTAGGATGATTTTGTTGCCTCCTCAATAAAGAAACTGGAAATTTTTAATTGTGTAAAATAGATACAGAAAGGTACATGGCTCTGGAGCCAGATCAGAAACAGCAGTCATATTTGGCCATCACATTCCTGTCTCTCGACCTTCAACTTGTCTTTGCTTTATTTGTTTCATGGCTTGTGGTATAATCTTAGTTTAGCCAGAGATACTCACGCACATATTATGCACATTCTTCCTGAGGCAGTTGGGAAGAGGATGAGAATGCTCACATAAATTGGTGATTTAGTTTGTCGTGGAAGTTGTAAAACATTAAGTGGACTTGATGTCCTTCCTGATGCTTCTGTAGAGGAAGAATTAAAGCAGTGAAAAGCAAATTTCAATCATTAATCAATTTATATATCTATAATTAATGCAACGGGGTTGCCGTAGCTTGCTACACTAGTTTCTGTGGCAGATATTAAAATAGAGTGTAGCCTGTAGATTTTACCTTAAAATACATTCAATAAGAACTAAGAAGATGTTCTTATCAGGGGAAGGAAAAAAAAAGAATGTTGTTGGAATGAGGGTCTTCTAGAACTGCACATTCTTGTGGATTTTTGTTTATTATGATTAAGTCTTAGCCTGCATTTAATTATACTGTGAGAAAAATCTCTTTTTTTGGGGTGCACGTATGATAGCTTGCTGTAAACCAAACTTATCATTCCCTTTGTTGATAATGTCTTGCTTAAGAAGGACTTACGTGCTTGTCTCAGGTACGGGATTGTTTAAAAAGAAAGGTATCAGTGGATCGATAGGAGAGGCAGGATCTCATGCCAAGGTATGTGAACTTTCATGGTTTTATCTGTCAGAACCATAGGTGGGATGGGAATTGGATGGAATTGATTAGTTTTGCTATAATTTGGTTGACTTAACAGAATGTAGAGCTTTTTGCTCTTCTTCTCATTGCACTCCACTTTCTCATTACCTAACCTACAATTCTCACATATCTATAATTTTCCCCATTAGACATTTGCAGTTTTGTCTGGAGTACATGGTCTGGTTGCCTGCTTCTTACGGAGATTGCGAGGGAAAGATGATGGTATGACGTATCAACCATAATATGTTGTTTTTCTCTTTATTGGATTTGTGCATTTGAATGATTGTTTCTTCATTGCAGTTATAAATGCAGGAGTTGCTGGATGTTGTACTGGTCTTGCTCTAAGTTTTCCCGGTAATGAATATCTAAGTTAATGCATTCATTTAACAATTGCACTCAAGAAGTTCATCCCTACTAGTATTAACCCACAACAGCATGTCCCCTTGAAATGAAAAAATATACTGCATGTGTATGTCAGGTGTTTTTGTGTTTGTATTTTTCTCTGGCCTTGCCACATTTTATTTACCCAGAGTGAGATAATTTAATTTGAATATATATCAAGCATGGTAAAACTTCCTCAGCCCATACTGTATGGATTTATATGTTACCATAGACTTTTGAAGTAATTACTGTGATCTCGATAGTTTAACATCAGCTGAAGCTCCGTGTGCAGTGAATCAGAACCTTTAACGCGTAGTGGTTGGCAAGTTCATTTGTGTGTTGTTTGTTTGCTTATGCAGGTGCACCCACAGCTCTGTTGCAGAGCTGTCTCACATTGGGAGCATTCTCCTTCATCATGGAAGGGTTAAACAAACAGCAGCCAGCGCTGGCACATTCGTTGTCTGTGCGAAACAGAAGTGGGCAGTTCAACGCGCCCCTTTCCTTGACACTCCCTCTTCCTGTCGAACTCAAAGGGGCATTCTCTTCTTTCTGCAAGTCTTTGAGAAAACCCAATGAGAATGGCGTTCACTCTGCCCATTGATCCACTTGGGCACATCATGTTGTTTCTCTTAGATTTTGTTGCGTTCTGTGTAAATTAATTTTCGGTGGAGATTCTGAAGCTTGTTGCTAGAAATTATGAAATTGTTGTTTTTTGATGAAATGATTCGGTAACTGAATGCATCATCTCTTTTTGTTTCATTTTCTGTTTGGGAAAACTTTCAGGCAGACCTTTGGTGGATACAAGAAATTATTGGCTTTTCTAACAGTGATAATTATACACCAATATTTAGTTTGTCCAGAGATGGGGCTTGTTTATTATCAATTAGTACCACCAATTTTTACTTGTTAAATCAATGAGCACCCACTAATTACCTATGACTCGGGCTGCTGAAGTTGCTATATGTATTGATTTCTAAACTGTAAGCTTGTGTTTACTCGCTCAGTCTCGCAAGAGACATGCCCTATACCTTACTACTAAAGAAGCTGTCATTAAATTTAATGTTTTCAGGAAGAAAAGTGCAGAAATGGAAACAAAAAATCTTCTGAAGCTGCTATGTGAATGCATCCAAAAGGAAAATTAACGAAATAATAAAGACATGCAAGGGAACTCTGGGTCTTAATGACATAATCAGCAAAATCAGGAAAATACGCAGATCTGAGCTGGGTCAGTGTTGGAATCAATCACTTATGGCTATGGTTATTATGAAGGAATGCAAACCCAACGTCTCAATGCACGCCAACCACAACCAGAATTCTGGCAAAGCAAGCATTACCATCATCCCATGCATCTTTACCATGGTAATTATCAACCTTATTGTTATCGGAATAACTGGGTTTAGGATTTTTCTTATACATTACAGAACAGTGAAATCTTTTTTCTTTTTCGTTTGAACAATCCCCAGGAGGGCTTCAAAGATGTGTGCACGTATATTTGTGGATGTGCCTATGTATTTGGATTTGTAAACCTATATAATCCTTATTTTTTGGGAGGTTTGTAGGTCTGAAATTGGAAGTATTATGTTGGAATTGCATTATTGTCGTGGTTAATTGTCATTCAATTAAATTAGATGATACATACATATATATATATAATATATAGTATATATATATAGATCAACTGATGATCAACCAGACTCTGCCGAAGCAGAGAACTTATATGGTAAGTTCATGGAGATTATTAGACACTGATTCCAACATGAATCCAAAAATCCGGTTATATAACGAAAGGGATAACAACTATCCATTTAAACTCTTCCTTGATTCCTATGGTGCATATTTAGAAATGGAAAATGAATCTGTCCATAATCAAACAAAGATTCGTAAGTTTAATTACCTTTTTAATTTTAACTATGTTTGATACTAAATTCATTTTCTTTACGCTTTTTCATTTCCCTTCTCTTCCTTCCCATTTTTTATGCTGTCTTTTTTCATTGCCAGGAATCTCATTGCCTATTTCATGCATTTTTGTTGGGTAGATCCCGTGCATCTGTTTCAGGCAAAATGGCTTCAGATCTTCTGAAGATTCTAGCAAAAGTTGAAAAACATATCAACCCTGATCGAATAGATAAGGGATGCCACTGATACTAGGGCAATCTTCAAATACAATACGGCAGCCAAAATCATATACTAAATCGGGTTGCACTCAAAGGTGCCAGCAGAAGCAAACCTACACAAGCGCCGCCAGTGCTGGCTGCTAACAGTCATCACAAACCTAATAAACCTTATTGCTGTACACTGATCTTATTGGGGAATATGAATTGTGTGTTTTCCGGTATACTTTCTTAATCGGCATTGCCATTTGACAAATATTCTTCTGTACTGTTATAAAGATACTAGAGATGATAATCTCACTAATTTTGAATAGTAAATGTTTCATTCTAGAGCAATACATTTCCAGATGAGCCATAGTACAACATTTTTCAATTTCATGTAAGCAGGATAGAAAGAAATATTGGAACAAATCATTTTGTTCATCAACTCTGCAAATTATGGAACTGTTCCACATGTACTTTCCATCTTAATTTCATGCCCGCTTTCATCACTAGAAGTGAGATCATAGAATTCTGCCAAATAGGATAAAGCTTCTGGGTTATTGTCACAGACCTTCCATAATGATGCAACCTCATCTTTGGCCACAGTACCCCAATGCTCACAATCGCCAAGAAAATCTAAAAGCTTCAGATAAAATGAGTCATAGTTCATCACAAGAAAAGGTACTGGGAGCTTTGATCCAATCCTTTCCAGCTGAATTAATGCTAGAATCTCAAACATCTCATCTAGAGTACCAATCCCACCAGGCAGAGCAACTACAGCAGTCCTTTCGGAGCTATCATTTCTAACTGCACAATCAACCAGTCCATGCTTGCGTGCAGAGAAAAACCTGCATTTTGTTTGAAGTAGTCAAGCAACTCAGAAACCTTAAAGATGACATTGATAATTTATTTTAGCAATGGTAACACATACCTGCATGTAAGATAACAATCTGCAGGTAGGTAGGGATGAAAATTATATGTTGTCCTTTCGCTGGCTTCTCTACCTATCTTAAATCCACCAACTGGCTTTCCTGCTTGCATGGCACCTTTGGTAACTGCATCCATGAGCCCAGGACCAGCTCCTGACCACGTAGTACAGTCCAAAAGCCTAGCAATCTACTGAGCTACAACATTAACTCATGAAAGAAAGCAAATAGGGAGAACCTTGGGCAGTCTGCTGAGCTATATGTATATGTATATGTATATATATATACATATATATATATATATTTAAATGAAAGGGTGAATGCAAAATAAACATTGGAAACTGTAAAATGAGGTGTCTTGCCTCTCTAGATAACTCCAATGATTCTATGTAATGTGGATGATCAGGTCCCATCCTTGAAGAACCCAAATAGACAGCTCCTCTTCCTAGTCGGTGTATCAGCTCATAGCATCTGTCAATCTCTTTTCTAACCTTTCAAACAAGAAAGCCAAATTATGGAATGAACTTCTCATTTATCGGAATTGTAAAGAAATTTGTATCCAAAATAAAACCTTCACAATGCAAATAAATCAACTATTAAGAAAGCAATCATGCGAGATAGCACCTGAAAGCTATAACAAGCAATTAGTTAAAGGCGAGTCCACCAAATATGCTGTAACAGATAATAGTTATGCATTAAGGAAACTTGCAACTAGTAAATGGCAGGGCTCATCATGATATGGTCCAATTTCCCATATTCACTACAATATTAACTTGACCATTAGATTAATCATGTAAGCTCAAAGAACAGGGGGCTATTGGTTGGAGCAAAAATGAAGCATGAATGTTTAGTGCAACACCAAAAAAATGCCACATTCCACAAATACTAATTTGTTATCAACTAAGTCAGTTCTTATTAAATGCCCATGTCACAAGAATAAGAGTTATAGAAGTACTTGGATATATTTGAAAGAATACTATTTTCCAACTTGACAATACTACCATAAACTGAAATCAACCAGGAACTTGGCCACTCAATAGTCATGCTACAAGGTTATCCATACCAGGTTTGTTCAAATATTATTTTACACGCACCAAAGTTTAGATTGCAGGAAGGAAGTATTCATAACTTCTGCTGTCATGACGTTAAAGTCCTCTGAAAATCCTACAATGTAATTGCAAGACAAATTCACCTCTTCCACAGCATGCAATATCAACAATCAATTATTGAATGCCTAGCCCGAAGCACGTGATGCAGATTTATTCATTTCCTGATAAAGCCATCCATATAAACTATATCGGTATTTTATACATGGATATTTATAATTAGGTCTGCCTGAATACAGCTTCTCCAGAGTCAGTCAATTAAAATCTTTGCTTACCACCGTAACTGTAATTCTCCTGGAGTTAAGTTATAGCACAGTAATCCACTTATATTACATTCATTTGATCGAATTGATGGCATAACAAAGAAAACAACGAAACTAAAAACCCCACAACTGCAATTTGTCTAATTTACTTAAAAGAAATGGAACTTCGGAGAAATTAAGAAATGGTTTACCTCCTGTGGGCTTGTTCTCTCTTCGAAGTCAACGCGCTCACGCTTGCAAAGCAAAGCTCTTCCCGGAACAGTCTTAAACTTTGGAACCATAAAATTGTGACTTATAGCCTCTTTCTCACCTAAAGACCGAAACGTTACAGTCCTGTGACGAGAATTCCTTACCCAAACATGATATCCAAATGAACCCACCAAAGAAAACCCCATTTCCAGACCCTCCAAATGCGTCAAAGACAGTGTGTGTGTTTTTCGATTGTTTCTAGTCAGTGATTGTGTCCTAAACTTGCATTTGTAGGGAAGCAAAAAGGTTAGAGAAAGAACAACAAAGGTGGGTCTGAAATTTGCAAGTTGGTACAGGATTTTAGAGAGATACAGGGATGAAGGACTTGGATTCCAATTTGGTCAGCGCCAAAGGACAAAAGTGAACTCCGTTGCTTCTAACCAGGAGTAGACACCAAAACCAAAGCGCATGTTCAAGTTCAAGGCTGATTAGTTTAAATCCATCAGGTTGTTATTGTCATCGAGCTTGTATTCAGTTTACATGATGAAATTAGGAATTGCCCAGCTCGGACTTTGGTGGGTTTACTTTTATCAAAACCAAAGCCCAACCCAACTTCCAAATCTCAACATAAGCTTGCAGTTTTGTGTCGGAAAATCCACATCTTTTTCGGACTCTTTTACCCCTATATGACAGTTAATTAGAAGGAATAATGTAGTAATTGCACAAACTAGGGTTTTTGTGAGTATAAGTAATACTTCTGCTTCGCCATTCTTTCTGCCTCGGAATCTGAAATCTTCTATAGCGCTACCGCAGTCGGAGAAACCCTAGAATTATCTCTCTGCCAAAATGGGTATCTCCCTAAGATCTCTACTTATCGTTGCCCTTTATCTGTTATTGTTAAACTTTTCTTGTTTTTGTTTGCGTGAGCGTTTATAATTGGAAAAATGACGAAGTATGATTTTGTATCTGTTGTTGATAGGCATTTCTCGTGATTCCATGCACAAGAGGCGTGCCACTGGAGGCAAGAAGAAGGCTTGGAGGAAGAAGAGAAAGTAAGTTCATTTTTCTTTCTTTCTTTTTAGTTGAAAGTTTGATTTATTGACTTTTTTGTTCATATTCGTTTTTGTTTTGATTTTTTCTCTTTCAAACGTTGAAATCTTCGTAGTTTTCAGAAGCAGCGAGTGCTTAAAGATTTGATTTTGATTTCAAGATAATATCTCTGTTGTCTTAGTAAATATGGTTTTTGTACGCTGAAATTCTGCATATATCTTGTAAATATCTTAGAACTTGATGATTTGTCTATGTTTTGGTTAGTTAGAACCTGAAAACAAAATCTATCAATCGTTTTGTTCAGTATTGGATATTTTGCTAAACTGACTAATGGGTTTAGTGTATGTTGTCCATTATGTGTGTGGTTTTGAGATTTTTTTAGATATTTACAACTCCTTCAACACCGTTAAGCTATTGCATGTAGTGCGCATATTGATTTGTTTGCTTTTCCTGTTGAATAAAGGTATGAGCTCGGTAGACAGCCTGCAATGACAAAGTTGTCAAGCAACAAGACAGTTAGGCGAGTCAGGGTTCGTGGAGGAAATGTAAAGTGGCGTGCCCTGAGGCTCGACACAGGAAACTACTCCTGGGGAAGTGAGGCTGTGACGCGGAAGACTAGAATTCTTGATGTGGTGTACAATGCCTCTAACAATGAGTTGGTCCGTACTCAAACCCTGGTGAAGAGTGCTATTGTTCAGGTTGATGCTGCTCCATTCAAGCAGTGGTATCTCCAGCATTATGGTGTTGACATTGGTCGCAAGAAGAAGGCTGCATCTTCAGCCAAGAAAGAGGGAGAGGTAATGATATTTGTACAGGCTATGTGTTTTTGTTGGTTCCTATGTTTCTGTTATATTTCTTTTGCCCCTTGGCTATTTTGTAGGTAGTTGGTGGTGCAATTTTCTGGTTGGTTGCCTTGTTTCATTTTTGAATTATTATGCTCAACAATAGGCTCTTTATAGGAGAGATGTATGGGAATTTATATGGCTTGGTAATGAGTACAATTGTTTTGAACCATTGTGTGCACAGGCACTATATGGGAGAGATAGAGGAGAATTTTTATGGCTTGGTAACTGAGTACAATTGTTTTCATAGATGGGTAAATCCTTTCTCTTGCATAGATGACTACAAGATATCTGTTTCTTTCATTGCCTGACCAACTTTCTCTTGGAAGACTGTTATTAAGATAGAGTTTTTCTAGGAGTGTCTGTGCTCTGTGATGTTGTTATCTGAGGCTCTGATTTAGCTGACTCCATATTTTTCTTACAGGTTAAGTAGCAAATCTAAGTTTACAATAGTGCTGGTGGTTTCATTTGCAAGTAGCAAATTTACATATTAAATTATTCTATTTCTCTGTTTGATAGGAAGGTGATTCTTCTGCTCCTGCTGCTGCTACTGAAGAAGCAAAGAAGAGCAATCATGTCTTGAGAAAGCTTGAGAAGCGACAAAAGGATCGCAAGCTTGATTCACATATTGAAGAGCAATTTGGTAGTGGGTGTTTGTTAGCTTGCATCTCTTCTCGACCTGGGCAGTTTGGACGTGCTGATGGGTACGTGTTTGTCTTTTCTTATCAGTTGTCAGATTATTGAAAGGCCCTCGCTAACACCTTAACTCTAGTATTCTCTTGCACTTCATGTATCAAAAGAATGTTTAGATTTTCTTAAGTCATGTTATACACCTAATAACTAGCATAGAAGATGAATCAAACTTTTCTTTTACAGTCATTACCCCGAGCTTCTCTTTCTTAGACAGTTACGCAGAAGCAATAATGACTGTTAATAGTTGCTTTTTTTGGTTGCGTTAATGGGAAATTTGATTTGGCAGATACAACTTGGAGGGTAAGGAGCTGGAGTTTTACATGAAGAAGATACAGAGGAAGAAGGGCAAAGCCGCTGCTTAAATTTTGATTATTGAAACTTCACATCTGCCGGATGGGGATTTTCTATTTTTGCCTTATGTTTGCTTTTCTAGACTGAAACTTGAGATGATATCAGCAGCAGTTGAACTTGGTTTTCTTAGTTGTGTTATTGTTTATTTTTAATTTGAATATTATCAGTGCCAGTGTTTCAATTAGAATTTATATCATACTCGTAAATCTTGCTTGATTCTGTGTGATAAATGATGTTCGCGGCAATAATTCTATGCCAAAGTTGAATGTTGTAGTGAATTCTATCTTTGGATTATGAAGCCATCAGATAACTGCATCTTGCACAAATGTTTTTTTTAAATTGTCTCTAGTTTTGTGTTGTAGATAACAAATTTTTTTTTAAAAAAAATGTTTCTTTAGTTTTGTGTGTGGTAGATGGAAAAGGTAAAACTAGTAACACTATTAGCTTTCTTTATAATCATGGGTGTTTTTTTTTCTACGCCGGTCGAGGAATTGATGGCTTGTTAAATCTATGTTGTCACTCTTGTCTCCTGTTGATTCGATGAGCAATCAGGGACTGTTAGTTTTTCCTTATAATCAATCATGGGTGTTCTTTTTTCTTTGCCAGTCGAGGAAATGTTGACTTGTTAGATCTATGTTGTCATACTCGTGTCCTCTGTTTACAAAATAAAGGCTGTTGAAGTTACGTTTGTGGCTTCGAAATGGGTGTTACTTGTCCAAACCGAAGAAAGTCCTTGCGATTGAGAAAATCAACCCAGCAGACATGCAAGTGTATTCTGCTGGTTTGTTGTGTCTGGAAACTTCGGTTTGATTATATTGAAGTCGGTTCATCGACCAAGCCATTCTCCAACATCCCAGCTATGAACAATGGGTAACAAAACAGTCCTTCATTTAGTGAAGCCATTCTCTTTTTATGGTTTATGATGTTTCTGACGTTTCAACAATAATGTCTACAATAAATGATGATACGATACTTGCAATCAACGGTACAAGATGGCTCTGATGCATGAACAATAATTTCTTCGTAAGGGGTCAAAAAACTAAGAACACCATGTTATTGAAACAGGCACATAATTTATTTCAAATACATTGTCATAACATCCTCGCCCACTAGAAAAACGGAAAATAAGATGACAATTAGCAGTTCTTTTAATGGACAAAGCCATGAAAAAACAGAAGAGAACTGAGATAACATAGACCCGCAAGTTGACCTTCTATGGTTTGCCATGTTTTTGTCTCAACCGTTCTTTGACAAAATCATTGCGAGCTTTTATTCTTGCTTGTTGAGGGGCAACGTTGACATATGATATATGCACACCTATGGCAAAAAGGGCAGCTCCCGCGATGAAGCATCCAACGTTCATTGCCAATTTCTTGGGTGTTGAAGGAAAGCACAGTCCCATTTCTGTAACAAAAAGCCAGGCAATGAATAGGCATTAAAAAAGCCAAAAAAAATAAAACCCACGAGAAATCAAGATCTAGAATTGAACACGGCGGTAGACATGTCTAAGAAGCATTTTATCATACAGATGTTAGGCATTGCACATCGAATCCATGACCTTGGTCGCAGATAAGGGCAACAGCCATACTGAGCTAAGCACGTGTAACCAAGTTTTATGCCATAAATTAAAATATGTGTGTGCATATACCAAAGACGAGAGTCCGACAGAGCTGGGTTTGTAGTTGGAAACCGATGGCTTCTGAAACCCACCCACCCACCCTTCAATCACTCAAACACTCTGAGAGAGAAAAAAAAATGCTAGCTTGGAAGTCGTCTTTTAACAGTTTTTAATTGCGGAATGATCGAAAATCACGACAAAAGTTTCGACGTGAAATACTCGACGCTCCATTTTTACAAATCAACTAATTCTTTTGTTAGTTACAACACTACGAGTCTCCGTCTTCTTACACAATTTTTAAATTCATGTATTTTAAATAATTAAAATTAAATTTAATATAAAATATATATATATATATATATATATTATATTTAATTTTAATAATAAAAAATATACTAATATAATATTATAAAAATTTTGTATTTTTTATATGTTATTAGATTTAATTTTAATTATTAAAATTATATTAAAATAATTATATAAAATTAAGAGGTTAAAAATTATATTTAAATTAACAAAAAAATATTAGTAAAATAATTTTATTATGTTGTTATAAGTAATATTAAATTAATAAAAAATAAATATTTATTTATTTATATTAAATAAAAAAATTATAAATTTTTTATTACATTCATGATTTTGGGGAGAAAGAGAGGAACATAGGCACTTGAGCAGGCAGTCATTTCTCTCTCTCTCACACACACACATGATTATGATGCCAAGAGAGGTCAATAATTAATGCTCTGATTTTCTTCATGGAATCATGATCTTAGAATTCTCAAAGGAATCAAAACAAACAGCTTTGCAAGAATGCATACCTGTGCCTCTGCTTCAACCAACGGTTTCATGGTGAAGGGAAAAGCTAGCTAGCTGGGTACCTGCAGATATATGCGCTTTTGGTCTTCATTGTACGCACAGAAGCAACCCCAAGTTATCTATTCACGTGTCCGACGAGAGAAAGAGAGAGAGAGATGCGTTTCTCGATATGACAATTGTGGAAACCTTAGAACATTTCGTTGCTGCTCTAGGGTACCGACAATGTAGAAACCTTGACACCGACTTAGAGTTTATAGGATTCCTTAACGAAGGACGAAGGGTTGCACAGAGAGAGTGGCAATCGGTGGAGAAGAGATAACGGGGAACGTGTACAAAGTGAAGATAGGAGAGAACATGCATAAGGTTGAAATGCATACATTGCTCAAAGAGAATTGTAATTGTAGTTGTAGTAGGTGGGTTGGATATAAGAATAAGATATTGCTGTTTACGTGTCATAATTCAACTGAATATGGAAACTCCGACTGTGACATGCTTGGATACCTTTTTTTATGGTACTACTTCACTCAGTAAACAGTTATTTCATGCCTAAGAAAACAAGCATGAAGGGGCCCTTATTTGGGACACTGTAAGTAATCTCTGAAAGGGACTGCACAAGTCTACTTTTGATAATTTCTTTCGCTTCTATTTTATCTTCTAAATCGGATCCTGCAGTTCTGGCTACTGTTTTGGCTGTTTTCTCGGAATAAATATGATGGGCCAGAACTGTGCGTCAAACAGGTGCTCGGCATTATTTGTTTATTTTTCTCTGTTGCGGCAATATCGATCGAATCCAATTTTTCGGTGTTATAAACCATTCCGGAATCCGAAGAAAGAAGTGCTGGAAAGTTTCTAAAGTTGTGAGAATTTCTGAACAAGGCAAAGAATGGTGGAAGCTCTGCTTCTGGTGTTTTGATCAACATAGAGGTTGGTTTTTGCTGTGGCTGCCGTATTTGTTGAAGATCCACATCCACATATTGTTTATGCATTGGAGGTAGTTGAGCCATTAGCTGAATGCATACATGGTCTCTTTGATTGTATTTGTATTTGGCAGTTGAAGCACCATGGTTATAAACCAAAATTTTCTATGGGTAACTGTCTCTGGCAAAATGGTAAGAAATCTACCTTAATTTCTTTCAGAATGGGCAGCAGCACGGTTAAAATTGATTCTTCTATAGTTTAATACTTCAGAATGGTCACTAATCTAGTCTATGTAAACTTTTCATACAGCATAAAATTTGGTTTCTTTCCAATTTTTCTCAAACATATATTGGGAGGCTGACATTTGATCTCTGTTCTCCCGCATTTCTTTCAGAATGCTGGCCAGGGAGTGAGTGTTACTGATGAGGTAAACAAGGCCTTGGCAAATGCTGGCTATGATAATCGTACAGCTTTAAAGGTTACGATTCAGTCCACGAAAGGCTACGTACTTGTGAGACTGGAGGAGAAAAATAACCATGGACTTGTCTCCAAGTTTGATGAAAATATCCCTGATGCGTTAAACTCTACAGTTGAGGACATTACTAAGTTCGATCATCCTGTGGTCGTCAACAAGGACTCTGTAATTCCTCAAAATGCAGCATTCATTACTGGAGTTACAGATGGTGCAACAAGGCTACAGTCATTTAATCTCCCAGTTTACATTGAAACATTCAGCAATGAGTTTGTATCTCAAGCGTGGGACTTCTTCTCGGACGCAACTGTTGGGATCAACTCATATTACATAGGAGCTGGTATTACTGGTGTTATAAAAACACACATTCTTTTCGCTTGAATGATACATGGATACTTATGATCCTCCAAAGTTTGATAATAAAGGCCACTCCAGTTTTTGCATCCTTGCTCTCTTGACAAATCCGAACTTTTCTAGACAAAACTCATCGGTAAGATTACCAGATCTCCCTTAAATTTTGGTTACTCCTAGGTGCTTGTTCGATACAAATGGGCATTCAATGTTATTAACACCATGGTTGCACGAATATTACGACTAAAAGCTTGCCTTTTTGATCGGCATACCAATGTGTTGCTTAAATATGGGCAACAATACGCCGACTTACATAAGCTCTGTTCAGCCTGGCAGTTTTCATGCAACTCAGCACCCCTCCTTGCCTCCAAACCCCATCCTGACAGATTCTGAACCGGCCGAGGAACCTTTTCCCCCTGTCCACCTAGCTCGATATTCCACACCTGTCGGGGGTACGGCATTAGCTCCGACACCGCCAAATGGACGGCCCAAGTTTGCTGCATGAATTTTCCTCAATTCTTTGGTTACCATTTTAGCCAATCTTCCCTTGTATTTGACACCATACCATGGTCACTTTTGATTATCGCGTCCCTTGTATTTCCCACCTCTTATGAATGAATTAATATAATTAATTTAATAAGTAAGAAATTGTGGAAAAAATAAAAAAATTTTGATCTACTTATATAATTATAAAAGAGAATTAGCAATTAATCATGGAACATTAATCTTAATTTCTAGTTCTGTTTGCAGATCTAATGCATGATCACATCATCATATTGTAATTCCTGAATCATCATGATGAAACCTGAACGCGTGTTATAGCTGTTTTTGAAATAAATGGCTCAGAAAGTCTACACGCTACCGTATGGAAATTAGAGAGCGGCAAGCGAGGTTTCCGCATCAATGGATTTGACTCGCTTGCTTTGTTCATCATTTCCCACCCAACGCTTTCCATTCCTCGTCATGCTGCTGTGTTAATGATGTCATTAGCTTCTAATCCTGGAACCCACTTCATCTAATGACCCTATTTAAATCCTATGGCCCACTCATTGAGCGCATGGGCCACCACACTCCGCAGATCAAAGCCCCAGAGACCTCATCATTCATCATGATTTTAGTCTTTTTGGAAAATAGAATATCCTAATGATAGTCTTTTGTGGACTAAGAATCGTGCATTAGTGCCATAATTCCTGAGACATGTCATGCAACATCATCCATATGTCAAGTACCCAATGGGATATTTTCCATTTGACCCGTGAGTCATTCGAGACCCAAAGGATCATGATTTACCGCGTGTCACTCATGCAACGGCCATGATCTTTAATTTCTTCACCCACATCATGACAACGTTATGCTGACATAATGCACTAGTGATAAAGAAATTCGGAAAACAGAACGTTGTTCCTTGAGGTTAAGGAAACTACCATGTGGGTCTTATATTGGCAGCCAACGCTTCTCTTTGACCTTCCATGTTCATTACACTAACAAACTCTCTCTCTTTCTCTCTATATATACATGCAAACTTCTCGTTCTTTTTCTCAAATCTGTTGCGGAAAGATATTTCCTTTGTTGTATAAGTTTGCATTCGTAGAGTAAAACGTCATGCCTCAGAAAGAGAATTCTGATGTCGTTCAAGAACCACGGTTGGTGGTGAGGAAGTTCTTGGCTAGACCTCAACATGAAGGACTGGGAGCCATTGTGAGAAGAAGTATAGGAAGGTAATTAAGAGAATCAAATGATCTCAATTTTGTTTTCGTTGAAATTTCGATGAGTTTGAGATGTTTGGCTAAATGGGTTTCTGGGATATTTTTTGCAGGTTTGAATTGAAATACTTCGATCCTTTTATTGGTTTGGATGAATTTTCAGGTGGGTGACTCTGTTTTCCCTTTTCTTTTGGGTTTCCCCTGTTTTTTCTCTGTTCTTCCGTTAGATGTATTGATCTGTTTATCAAAGTGATTTTAATGCTTTTGCTCTTGAATATTGCAGTCACTGCTCCGGCCGGATTTCCTGATCATCCACATAGAGGTTTGATTGTGGCCATTTGGCCAAACCTTTTGTTTTTCCCAGAAAGTTTTAATTTCCAGATGACAAATGGGGTGATTCTAACTGTTCCATTTTTTGTTAACAGGGTTTGAGACAGTAACATATATGTTGCAGGTATAGCAATCGACCCATCAGTATTTCTTTTATATTTTAAAATAACTAAAGGAAAAAGATACGAGTATTTTATCACTATTTCTTAGGAAAGTGAGAGGCAATAAATTAATCAGTCAATTAGGTAATTAGACATGATTGTGTGATTTAAATACAACACATTGTTAACATGTCGAAACCCAGCCTGCCCCTGCCATGCCATGCCAACTACGGCATGCGCAATGAAACGTTTACCCAGGTCAGACTAGAACATTTCCAGCCAGTTGCCGCAAGAAAAAGCGTCAATAAAACAGAAATATTGTACGGCGTATAAGCATTACTCTAGTTTTTCATTTGAAATTTCAGTGTGAATGGCCAGAAACAATTGCCTGAGTTTTATGCAATGATCTTGGTATACAGGGTTCTCTAACACACGAAGATTTTGAAGGGCATAAGGGGACTATAGGACCTGGTGATTTACAATGGATGACTGCAGGAAGAGGAATTGTTCACTCGGAAATGCCTGCAGCTCAAGGCACCCAAAAGGGTTTGCAGTTGTGGATCAATCTCTCCTCCAAACAAAAAATGTAGGTTTTAGTGTTTTTGATCTTTCTTGAATTTAGAATATGCTTATCTAATGGATCCTTCTCCAAAAAGTGCTTCTAAATAAAGCAAATATTTGTGTTGTATGCACATCATGCCTCATAGGGTCGGTCAGCCTTTTTCCAATGTGGATTTTAGTTTTTGGTCCATTGGAAGAAGGAATCTCCTTTAACGATGATGTGCTAAATGCTTTGAGATGCTATAGCTTTAGACAGACTTTTTATCAACAATCTAGATAACATATTGCCATGGGACCGAGCTAAATCCTTTATTCATTTTTGTCTAGTTTGGTGGAATTAATTTTGACATTACTTGATATAGGATTGAACCAAAGTATCAGGAGATTTCAAGTAAGGACATTGCCGAAGCTGCAAAAGACGGGATCAAGGTTAGAGTCATAGCCGGAGAGTCCTTGGGTACCAAATCACCAATCTACACAAGAACCCCATCAATGTACTTGGATTTCACTCTAAAACCATCAGCTCACCTTCAACAACCGATTCCAACATCCTGGAATGCCTTCGTTTATGTCTTGGAAGGCGAGGGCGTGTTTGGGAGCAAGAAATCTTCACCAATATCAGCTCATAATCTGCTGCTTTTAGGAGGATCTGGGGATGGGTTGGAGGCATGGAACAAGTCCTCTAAACCCCTGAGGTTTATCTTAGTGGGAGGTGAACCATTAGGGGAACCTGTAGTGCAGTTTGGGCCATTTGTGATGAACACACAAGAAGAGATCGATCAAACCGTTGATGATTTTGAGAATTGCCTTAACGGATTTGAAAAGGCAAGGCATTGGAGATCAGAAGCTGCAGTTAGCCTAGGTTTCTAGATCCTGTTACATTCAACAACTTATTGTTTAATTCCATGTAGGAAACAAAATACTCCCATTCTCCCCCAGAAATGTTCATTCATCCAACTGCATGATTCAATCCCTTGTAAGAATTAGAGTTAAGCATTGTTTGTCTTCCTTCTTCTTTAATCATATAAAAAATAAATTTAATAATATTTTGTATTAAAATTTTTATTTTTTAAAAATAAATATTAACATATAATATTTTTATTTAAATTATAAAATATAAAATTAATTTATAAATTTTATTAAAATATTTATTATTTTTTAATTAAAAGTGATTAAATATTAAGAGCATCTAACTAACGCTGTCGTCCTACTTGTCATCTTCTCATTGGATACAAAAAAGAACTACTAAATTTACCGTAAAATTTGATTTCGTTCGCAAGTACACGTCTTCTGGATGTCCCGCGGACTTGTAGAAGACAGAGATTAAACCTTAAGACTTCTCTGCGGGTTCCGTTTTTACGGAGTCCGAAACTTTTGAAACACAAGCAGCCATGAACACAAAAACTTCTAAACTTGTGCAGATCCTCCTCTCTATTTTCGCTCTTAACCTATTCTTTCTCTATATCTACTTTTCTCACTCTCACAACCACCAACAACACCAGACGACAAACCATCTTCCGTTGACGGAAGACCAGCTTCATCATCCTCACCATTTCTCCAAAGCTTGGCCAATTATACCCTCATACTTGCCCTGGTCATTGAATCCTAATGTTCGTTACCGTTCTTGTGAGGCTTTTTTTGGGAATGGCTTCAATACCCGCCTGGATCTTTTGCCATCTACGGGTACATCGGCCGCCGACGCCAACAGCGGAGGCGGGTGGTTTCGGTGTTTTTACAGTGAGACGTTGAGGAGCTCTATATGTGAAGGAGGGAAAGTAAAGATGAATCACGAGAAGATAAGCATGTCAAGAGGAGGGGAAAAATTGGAGGATGTGATGGGGAGAAAGGATGAAGAGGAATTGCCTGTGTTTGAAACCGGTGGGTTTCAGATTGAGGGAGATGCGGAGCTTGAAGGGAGAAGAGGGAACAGGGAAGGTAAAAAACTTATGAGTGACGAGCTTCTTGATAAGTATGTGCCGAAAGGCGGTATTTCAAACCATGCAATGAGAGAGTTAATTGGGTCTATTCGAGTAGTGGATGCCAAGGAGTTTGATGATTGTGAACAGGTTTGGGTTTTTTCCTTTTTCTTTTTTTTAAGGGGGGTTTTGGATTTGGTTAATTTTGGCTATGTGAGATTGAATTTGATCTGGTTTGAATTCAGTGTCGCGATCTGTTGATTCTTGTATCTGATATTTGCGAAAATTGAACATTGATATGGTGATCTAGGGTTAAGTTTATTGAAGTGAATGCCAGGACTTTGGGACGGACGTTAATTAATTAATTTCCTGATTTCTTGGAAAGTAATTAATGCTATGAATAAATTTGAGAAGGATTTATCATTCATTTCATGATTAGGAATCTAATGCAAAATCGTGTGGATTGATTAAATTTATAACTAGAAAACGAAGTTGCAGATGAGTTATGACTTATGTGAAAACATTATTGATTGATTGGATTTTTGTGGAGCTAGAGTAAATGAACTTCGATTGAATTGTATCCTCTTCTTATTCCTCCTTTATTTCCTAAATTCTATTTAGTAATCTCTCCTATGCTGCTTTTATTGTTTCTGACATTAGAAGCTTACTTACAGTGGGTGGAGGAGCCAACTCTTTTGGTTACCCGGTATGAGTATGCAAATCTTTTTCACACGATGACAGATTGGTACAATGCATATATTTCTTCAAGAGTCACTGGCTTGCCTAATTGGCCACATGTAGTTTTTGTTGATGGCCACTGTAAGGTATGCTCCCTCTGCTTGCTCAATTTTGCACGACCTGGTTCTTTTACTGGCTACTGCTTTCCTATTTTCGGACTCAATAATGTGTTGATTAAGATCTGATAACGTGATATTTCTAATTATTGGGAGCAAACATTAGAACATGTTTTGAAAATTTGAGATTCATGGAGAAATTGATTGCTGAAAATTTTTTCATTGTTCTACTTCTATTTTGTTTAAAAAGTATTAAAAACAAAAAGATTTAATGAAAAAGTGCTATCTAAACATGAATAATCTGAACTGGTTCAAAATTTGATGATCAAATCTTTTGGTAAAGTTGGATGCTTTTGTTATTATGGACACAGAGAGCTTCTATCTGATACTCAGAGGTTTGATCAAATCTGTTGTTCTCGGTTAGCCTCTGGGGTTAATTTTCTTCTACTGATTTCTGTGCAAAATGCATACATTCATATATTAGTCTCAGCTGTTTCCATTATTATGTACATGATAACAGTTGGTTTATGTGCATATCGGTTTTGCGATGCCTGATTTAGCTCTTGTACTTTTTGGATACCAAATACAAATGATGCATCTAGCTTGTGAGAGTTAGATGCAATTTTCCCATTTTGCTACTTTTTGGGAAGATGAATCTGTTGCAACTCTGCTGCTGACATATTGTTTGTCTGCCAGCACCAAACATATCATTTGTAAACTCCATGTGTCCAATGTTAACTTTTTTGATGTGTTGGTTCAAATTTATTCACTCACTGGCCTATCTGCTGATTCGTTAGAAGATAAGATCCTCCTTCTGGACTAATTCTAATTTTTTTTCGTCTTCCCGTCTTCTTTATAATTCCATCCTGAACTGTTTCTCTCTTTCACTCACTATATTTCTTCCTCTCAGATTCTTGCTATTGGCTTCACTCATCAGTGTTTCTCAGGAGTCCTTCTTCTGTTAAGGCTGCAATTATTGTGGTTGCTGGGGAGCTTTTGAGATCAGCATTGATATTTGTTTTTGTTTAAATTGACTGCTGATTTTGTTTTGGTTGTGTTGCTCTGATTTTGTAGTACTTCTTATCCATGCTTGCTATCTGACTATAACTGATCTGTCTTCCTCTGGCAAAAATTTTCCAGACACAACTGGAAGAAACATGGGAAGCGTTGTTTTCAAGCATTGTATATGCTAAAAACTTTAGTGGTCCAGTTTGTTTCCGCCATGCCATTTTTTCACCTTTGGGGTATGAGAATGTATTATTTAAGGGGCTGAACGAAGATGTAGATTGCCATGGAGCATCTGCACATGATCTGTGGCAAAACCCTGATGATCGGAAAACAGCACGATTGTCTGAGTTTGGAGAAATGATTCGAGCAGCTTTTGGGTTTCAAGTGAATAGGCAACATGTCGAAAAGGCAGGCTCAGGTCATAATGTCCTCTTTGTTCGACGAGAAGATTACTTAGCCCATCCACGTCATGGTGGAAAAGTCGAATCAAGGCTTAGCAATGAGCAAGAGGTGTTTGATTCTTTACAGAGTTGGGCATCTACTTTTTCGGAATGCAAAATAAATCTCGTCAATGGATTGTTTGCACACATGACTGCGAAGGAGCAAGTTCGAGCCATTCAAGATGCTTCAGTTATTATTGGTGCTCATGGTGCTGGTCTCACTCACATAGTATCTGCGACCCCAAAAACAGTTATTCTAGAGATTGTTAGCAGCCAATTCAGACGCCCCCATTTTCAATTAATTTCCCAGTGGAAAGGATTGGAGTATCATGCCATTTATCTTGACGGTTCATATGCCAAACCTGCGGTTGTTATTGACAAGCTTAGCCAGATAATCAGAAGTCTTGCATGCTGAATTGTTTTCTGTGGTTTCATTGAAATCTGTTCAACCTTTGGGAGCTGGGAATAAGAAGTGATATCCTACCGTTTCTCTTTCCTCAGAAACAGAATTAGCTCTACTGATGCTTTTTTCCGAGGGGATGAACGGAAGGCGCAGAAAATATTCCCGAGCAGACGGGATTCAAATAGTCGCTCGTATCAAAAGGAGGCAGTTCTTCAATACTACAGGAAGATGAAGGCCTCGTTCTGACTGCAAATGTGGCTGTGCGTCAGCTTTCGGTATGACATGTCGACCTGACACGGCCATCAAAATTCCTCGTCTTTGGAGAGTAGGCTGACAGAATTGAGCGTGAAAGAAGTGATTTTTGGTTGCCTACACTGATTCTGTTGCAATATAGACGACTACACGTGTTTTAAAGTGTATTCTTTTAAGAAACAAGGCATACATCTCCTGTTCGTCGGCCGATTACAGCCAAACGTGATACATAGATATCTTGGTAGAAGATTTGACTTTTGTCTGTTGCATTATGTATCATCCATCATCCTTCATAAATTGAAATTCTGCATCAGTTTTGCCTGATGTAGCAACTGATTCTGAAGGCTTAACCTTGTGTCCTGAGAAAATGGATTTTTTATCTTCCAGAATATGGAGATCAGGATCATACAAACAAAATACAATGTCCAGTGGCTCATCATCATTGAACTTCCAACCACTGAATTTATGATCATCACATCTTTTTTTTCACTTTTATACATACGAATGGTTTCACACAGTTTTAGGAACGAAATATATCTTACCTGGGAAATGTTAATTTTCAAAACATCAATGCAAAGGCGTGAACTTTTTAACTGGCTCATGGTTTTAAAAACCAGTAGTTTCGCTTACTTGGCACTGCCGTCAAAATCCCAACGATTTTCCCGGGAAACAAGCGCAACTTTCCTTGCTAGTAACAAGATTAACTCTCGATGACACGGAGAAATCCATGCCCGGTTTCTGGGACAAAAATGATGTTTCTGTTTGGGAAAAATTTTGCACGATGAAAGGCCTCTTCTGGTCAAAGCCGAAAAGCCCCGTTGATGCCGTACGCCAAAGTAGCAACCTTCTCGCTTCTCTCCACTCCAATGCTTCTGATTTTCGTAACAAGAAGCTGGAAGAAAAGGTACTCCCACTCACACACACATGTTATTTAGTTACTACCATTGTGAATTATATGTTGCATTCACTTGGATTTCAGAGGGCTGAACTGAACAAACTAATCCGGGAATTAAAGTAGACCCTTTATGGAAGTGTCACCAATTGAAAATCAGAACAAGGAAAAGCCAAACAAAGCAATTGATGATGTACACTGAAACAATTGAATAGGCTAGTAAAGATCAGTCACACAAGGTCAAGGAAATTGCAAGGAGATGATCAGTCAGGTGGACTTCATGTCCAAACCCAAAATAGTTGAATCCTCATTTAGGAGTGGTTGCATAAAAAAATGAGGTGAAACCACAGACTGGAAGTTACAAATATAACATATTCTACTCACACAAGGGATGGAGAGGGGTATGGTTTATTTCTTGTAAAATTTAGAAAAGGTCAAATATGACATAATACATAAACATAACAGTTATGGGGAAGATGACAGCTCACCTATGGCCTCTGATGGAGTTATTGGGAAGTTAACATTGTTAATAAAGAGAGATACTCAGCTATTGGATCATAACTGGAGTTGAAGCTAAAAGGAACGTCATTTGCAAAATCTGATGCAAAGACTTCTAGCCCTTCTTTATGAGCATCGACAGAGGTGTGAGGTAGTAAGTAAAGACTTGCATCTACAGGCCATATGTAATCCTTGGGAGCAAGGATTCCTTGGGCAAAAGTCTTGATAAATGTAAGATTCTTTAAGAGAGAACTATAAGTCTGGTTGGTTGTAGGCTCAATGTCAGCTTGTCCTAAAAACCTGAAAACCAGATTTGTTGTGCTTGGTCTGAATCTTGCAGTAATACATCTCAAGAAATTCACCGCCGGTGAAGAGATATAACTGACAATCACACTTCTAGATATGGAAAGTACAATGCTTCTCGTGCTCAAATTGTGTTGTGTAGAATGCATCATGCTGCAAAAGTAACAGAACAAAAGGGTTGGGTCTAAAGAACATTGGGAGAGCAGATTCTATGTCAAGGGATAAGCTAAAAGGCAAAAACAAAAGAAATAAAGAACTAGGTCAACATAGGAAGAACTTCACAATCTTTATTTTGCCTGAATGTTCAACCATAAGCCCAGTGGTTTTAATTGTCTTGCAACATCCTCGACAGTGAGAATTTGGAACCCAGTACCATCAAACTTGTTAGTTCAAGAATAGACTCCTTGATTTCCTGCCCACATAAGGAAAATTATATATATTTTAGAATGTCAAACAGCACAAAGACTATGGCAAAAACAGAGAAACAATTTCACTTATTGAGTGGTAGGTTTGGGTAATCACTCATAGGGACTAATAATTAGTTTCAACATTACTAAAAGATAGATAACCTGATGAATTTAATAGCTCAAACCAGTGTGATGAACCTTGTTTTTTCAGTTTCAGGGCCAGCATGTGCACATCCAAATTAAAGAGCAGCTAGAATTCAGTTGATGGTCAAACTGCTGAGCTAAATTATTGGTGATGAAGCAAAGGAATCAATTATTACTCAATGACCCCAAACTAAGAACTTGTTTGTTAGTCATTTGGGAAAAAATGAATACTACAATTTAATATAACATACTTTAAAAAAAATTTATAAGATACCGACGAAGAGGATTTCTCAGTGGTTCACTTACAGGTCATGATTATGAGAGCACCAAATAACATACAGGAGAAGGTAATAAAAATCAATAAGATTTAATTACATGTACAAAGAATCCGTAACACCGACAAGAAAAATGAATTGCTCAATAATCATATGGGGATTCCAAATGACAAGGCCAACCATGAGACACCAGGACATGGTGGACCAGATATCCTACTTACCCATTAAACTCTCTGTTTCTACCATATCAATTGACTTGCAGATCAATTTTACAAACTTTGAGTTTATAAGCCAATTAGGTTTTGTAATCCTCCAAACTTGTTATAGTATCTTCAGATAATATCAATACTCAACCACATATAAAGAAATTAACTTTGAAATCAAAGCATATAATACTTGATTCACAAAAAGTTAAATGTGGTCATTCGTCAAAAAAGAGAAACAATGGAAGGGGAAGAACAAAACTTACACCAAATATTTGACAGGTCACCAAGGTTGTAGTCAATTGAAAACCATCCTGGGGTGGAGACTCCGTCAATAAGGTGTCTTTTGCTGATTTTTTTGAAACAAATGCAATGTTGGAACCAGTATCCAGCTTAAGATCAGGAAAGCAAATCCCAGCTCTATCTTTTGTCGATTGCACATCACACCATAAGATTACATGGGGCACACTTGTCATCAGTGCTAAATCATAAGCTAGTGAACTAGAATCCGTAAATAACCCCGAAAACCCACCGCGTGCTACAACCAAAGGTGCCTCTCCTGCAAGCATAACCCATAAGACACCTTATCCAACAGTTCACCATTAGAGAGAGCTTTCAGATTTAAACAGTCATTGTTCAGATTTGAGAAGAACAAAATAGAAACGTATTTACAAAGAAAGATAATTAAATAAATTTGTGGAGCTGTCGGAAGAAACTGTATTAAAAATTTATTTTTAAATACTCCAAAAATTCTGAATTATATTATTAAAAATTGTTTAACATTAAATTCAACTCTAATTAATTAATATTGAAATCAAAATATTTGAGAAATTGGATTTATTTAAATAAAATATATGATTTAAATTTCAATGATCGCTGTTTTCCTTGTGCAAGAATTTTCACAAACAGAAGTTCACGACGTCGTCGGGAAGTCCGTGTAATAATCCAAAGTCAATGACAGTCACCATTGACAATCCCTGGCTAGCAATTCGGATCCTGGCCTGCACTGTGAACCGCAAAAGTGCTCATAAAAGATTTACAGCATTCATTTTGATTTTCCCCTTTGTATGATATTGTGAAAATTATTAAGAAGGGAAGGGTCTTTTACAATCAATCGTAGAAAATTTTAATGGACGGCTGTGACAGGTCCAAGTCAGCAGAATACAATTTGGTGGGTACCCAGTGCATGAGTTCCCGTTGGAGGTGGACCAAGAAATAAGAGATGGGGAAGCACTAAAATGGAAGCGGAATCTTTGAATTGTTTTAAAGGAGAAGGACTTTCAGTTGGCTCTGTGATTGTATGTGATAGCTATGTTCCTTTATTCAAACACCTTCCTTATATGCATTCATTCTTCAGCCACCGAAAAGGCTTACAACCTTTTAAAGATAGTTTTTGACTATACGAGTAACACTGTAAAAGCACTTCTTACAAAGCATTTCCAACTCACAGTAAACAACGCTGTCAAATAGTATTTGGCATTGGCAAGCGGTGGGTCGTCTCTCTGCATAATTGGAAAGCAGTCAGGCTGAAATACACAAGCAACTCAAGACTTTTGAAATTACTGTCATCAAAATCACCACAGATTAATCAGAAAATCTGCTAACTCTAACTCGTGAGTTTTATTACCATTTTAAGCCTTTTAAAGCAACTGGGTGTAGTGGGTTTTGGTCCCAACCCCAAAAATATGGTCAGCTAATTTCAGAATGCTGTGAGCTTCGATATAAGGAATGAATGTTGTAATCGGCTTACACTGTTGTTTAAGGAGGCAAAGTGGTTGAAACAGAAACTTTGATAGATGGACAAGAATTTCCAAATGCAAAAATGCATTAACTTTTTGGATTACTCTTCGAAGAAAGAGCAAAATTTAAACGAAAGCATTATCGAGGCTGAGAAAACCAGTGGGTTTACCCACAAGTTTGAGCCAATGACGAGCGATTCGGATAGGCAATTGCGGATGACCATTTCGCCAATTCTTTAGTTGCCAGCTTAAATTTCTGTTTTCACATTGGGCCGGTGGCTTTTATTGATTGCAGCCAAGGATTCGTGGGCCTCTTAGAGGATTACCACTTGGGGCTTTGTAGAAGTTAAAAGGGTATAATTGTTATTTCACTTTAATTTGGGATAGTTTTTTGAATTTTTGCAAGTTTGGGTTACTTTCGACTGTTTTCTTCTTCCGTTATACCATTTAACGCGTCCTATCGACGACTGCGCCTGTGCAGTGCTGTGGATTAGGGACAGTTGGATGCATAAGCACTCCCAATTCCCAAGCATCATATCAGCCTGTCTGACTCCTGGCGTCCTGAAAGGCCACTTGCCCTACGTGTCACTACCACCTGGAAACACTTGAGCTACCATGTTTCCCGGGGAAAACTTTCTTCCTGAGCTCTCTCACTCAATACATTTCCCGTCTCCTCATCGCCGAATCCTTCTTTCTGGACTTTTAGCTGAATCTTTGCTGAGAAAATTTCGCGGAAAACGAGAATCAGAGATTAGCAATCTTTGTTTTCAGCGCTGTCTTGCTTTAAAAAGCAAGAGAAAAGTTGACAAACGTTTGAGAAAAGAATAAAAAATAATGGAGTTAACTGAGTTTGCAAAAAATTTATCGCAGGACCATGCACCAGTTGTGCCAATATCGATGTTTATGGCAATTCTTTGCCTTTGTTTAGTTGTGGGTCACTTGCTCGAAGAAAATCGCTGGGTTAACGAATCCATAACCGCCATCTTGATCGTAACTCTCTTCCTTTTCTCTCTCTGTTTGATTTACTTCTGGTTTTGTCTTTCTTATTGCTTTATTTATTGATCAGAGCCATCTTGATTATATTTTATCTGGGATTATTAAATATGAGATGTTAATAGAATGGTTAAAAGAAAGAACTAATAAGATTGTGGGAAATGAAGCGGTTCCTGATTAATGTTCGAGTTTTGGGACATAATCTTCATCAACTGACTAATTGGCATCTCTGTTATGCACATGGAGAAAGCTTACATTCGTGAATTGCATAAATTTTCAAAGTTTTTGGTTCTATAATTTTTGCGTGCTGCTCTACTTGCTAATGGAGAAGATTTGAAAAGGCTGTTTTACATTTACGAGAAGTTTAAATGTTAGGCGTTTGGGCTCTACTAGCATAAAATATACTCCAAGAAATACCAAATGGACCCTTAATTATATTCAAGTCTATATGGCTTCTCGTTCCATCTATTGCACAACTGAGCATGTAACTAGATATGCATGGATGTTTTGCATAATCTTATTATGAGAACAAGGATCAGTTAGGTAGAGCCATGGTTGATCTGTAACTGCTTCAAAAACTTAAGTAGCTGGAAAATATAGCTTTAGATGGAGTTCATTATCAAAACAATTAATGGATCGAAGTGTTTTGCTTCTGGATAAGTAAGGCTGGTTAATCTTATAATCACATTTCTGCATATTGTTTCTGATCAGGGATGCATATCTGGAATAATTATCTTGTCTTTAAGCAAGTGGAAAAGTTCTCACATCCTAAGATTTGATGAAGAACTGTTTTTCATATATCTTCTTCCACCTATTATATTCAATGCTGGGTAAGTTTTGCTAGTCATACATAATTTTCTTGAGTCAGCTTAGACAGTTTCACAAGTAATTTGTTTACGATAGATTTGACTCCATTACTTCAGGTTTCAGGTGAAGAAGAAACAGTTCTTTGAAAACTTTTTAACCATCATGATGTTTGGGGTGATTGGTGTTTTTATGTCAGTCTCAATCATCACTGCTGGTAATAAGAGAAAGTTTCAATCCATTTTGTAACTCTTTGTTATTTGTACAAGTTATTCTGAATCCCATCACATTATTGTTAACCTAGGCAGTTGGTGGCTGTTTCCAAAATTAGGATTTGTTGGTCTGAGTGTACGAGATTATCTAGGTAAGGTCTTTCTTAAATGTCATTTTTCATAAATCTTCCATGGAATTCAATTTCTCTGCACTCATATCCATTTAGTACATGATTTTTGGTGGCACATGAAATTGCTTTGTTGTTTCAGCTGTAGGGACAATTTTTTCATCCACAGATACAGTCTGTACACTACAGGTAGGTTATTTTCATAATTAATCTTATATTTACATTTACCAGTTACTTTGATGAATAAATGTCACAAAACATTAAACATTGTTGTAGGTTCTGCATCAAGAAGAAACACCTTTGCTGTACAGCGTAGTCTTTGTTGAAGGAGTTGTGAACGATGCAACATCAGTAGTTCTCTTTAATGCTGTTCAAAAAATTGATGTTAGAAGACTTAATGGCAGGGCAGCTCTTCGAGTAATTGGAGATTTCTTATGCTTATTCACAACAAGCACAACACTGGGAGTTACTGTGAGTACAGATGAATGACTACACAAATATAAAATGGTTTTCTAAGTGACTAACCTAATCTAGCTCTTGCATGCAAGTTTTTGCGTGATACACAGTGACATATAGATTTAGATCAAGTAACCATGATTATAAGAGTCATCTACTAATGTTCTTCATAAACTCTATGAAAAAATGGATGTGTACATGCTCAGGAACTTCTGCCAAGATATGATTTATTTGATTCTCCAAAGCTTAAATTAGTGTTAGACATTTGTTGGGACCTTTCTATTTTTGATTGCAGGCTTGTAAAGCAGCCTATCATTTTCTTCTACCACCGGCAGGGCCAGGATGTATGGTCATCTATCTTTTTTTTTGCCCAGCTGTCTCAAACATTTCATGTTTTTCTTGCAGGCTGGTCTTTTGACAGCATTGGTACTTAAAATGTTGTACTTTGGAAGGTAAATTTTTCCCATACTAAATGTGACTGAAAATGGAGTTCAATTTTTCTTCCAAGTTATGAAGGTAATCTTATAATGTCAGACACACCATCTGCTTACAGACATTCAAGTGTTCGTGAAATTGCTTTAATGGTTTTAATGTCATATCTCTCTTACATATTGGCTGAGGTAATGTATGCACAATTCCTTTTGTTCAAGATGCCAATAGATTTAAAATCTTAGAGACTGCTAATTTCTCAGATTCATACTCAACAGAAACTATATCTCTTTTCTCTACATTACAACTGATTCACTCTTATTCAGCATTAAATACAGTTTCCCTGCATCAAGCTGTGTTCATATTTGTGCATTCTGTCTATGGTTGTGTAGTAAAATTTCAACTCTAATATTTTCTCATGAAAGATATCAGAGATTATGATTCAATCATTTGCTGCAATTTTATTTTTCAGCTGTTAGAGTTAAGTGGGATTCTCACTGTTTTCTTTTGTGGGATCTTGATGTCGCACTATGCATGGCACAATGTGACTGACACTTCAAGAATTACAACCAGGCATGAATTTTGGGTCATATTCTTTAAGTTATGCTCCAGCTGAACTTAACTAGTTTTCTTAATAGTTCACCTCTCACTTTCCATCCTCAGGCATATGTTTGCCATGATGTCATTTGTAGCAGAAACTTTCATTTTTCTGTACGTGGGAATGGATGCTTTTGACATTGAGAAATGGAAGATGAACAAGTTGAGGTACTATATCCTTTTATGTACCACAAAATGATGTGTGTACATTCATTAATATGAACCAGAAAGAAGAGTCTCTCTAATTAATTTTATTACATGTGAAAGTAGCTGAGTATGCTGGGAGAATGAGAAAAATGGATTCTGATTTCTTATTTTGATGCTGCTTTTGCCTTTTCCATTGCCTGCAAACTTCCTTGGAAGAGCATTGTCATGTAAGAATATTAATGTATACCAAATTTTCTATTGTTCGCAGTTTTGGCACTTCTTTGAGCATATATAGTACCTTAATCCTGCTGATATTGCTTGGACGTGCTGCATTTGTGTTCCCTCTCTCTGCTTTGTCAAATTACATGAACAGACGCATGTCATCATCAATTACATTCAAGCACCAGGTTAGACTGTTTATTTTTTGTTACAAATCAATTTATGAACTAATGGAAAAGAAAATCCTCCATTTATAGTCACAAGCCTCTTAACTTTGCTATTATCTAGGTAGTTATTTGGTGGGCTGGGCTCATGAGAGGGGCAGTGTCTATTGCTTTGGCTTTTAAACAGGTGTGTTTCTGCTCATCAAGAATGGTTGCCACATGCTGGTGCAACATCATAGATTGTATTATTGCTGGAAATGTTGTTTGCTGAAACAATTCTTGGTTGGCTTGTAAAGTTCACATACTCGGGAATTACACGGGATCCAGTTAGTGCTACAATGATTACAAACACCATAATCACTGTCCTCTTCACTACATTGGTATGTAAATGTTTTTTCCTTTCAACATTAACAAATATATATATATATATATATATATAATGTTGAAACAACCAATATATATCCATTTAGATATGGGATTAAAGTTTTCTACTTTTTCTTGCACGATTAATTGGAGTAAATTTTTTTTTCAGCTTTAACTTCAATTGGAGTAAATTTTTTTTTCAGCTTTAACTGTCTTTCAACTAATTTTGGCACTTCTACCGCATAGGCGTTTCAACCAAATATTCTGTCTGCCTTCAAGTAGAGAGCATTTGATAATGGTACTGTCTTGATTACAGGTGTTTGGTTTCTTGACGAAGCCACTTGTCAAATATTTGCTCCCTCATCATGAAACCGACGGTCAGGAACCAAAGTCCCCAGAGGACATGAACCTGCCTTTGCTTTCCTTCAAGGAATCCGCCTCAACCAACCTCCGTCGTGCAAAGACTAGTTTGTCGATGCTAATAGATCGTCCTGTGCATACTATACATTACTACTGGAGGCAGTTTGATGATACCTACATGAGACCCATATTCGGTGGACCTCTTCGCAATCAGTCAGAGTGTTAGGGGACAATCTCCTTTCATCTTCATGGTAATGATGTGGACAAAAGTACCCCTATTATATCCAATGGAGTACGATTTCATGTTGAGATTGGGGTAGTTGACTTGTGAATTGCACCCTCGAGAATGGGATTACACGGCACACAAAAACTCGAGAAGCAGCTTTTCTTTTTATCATATGATAACAACAATGAGTTTTTCATTTTTGGCACAACTTTCGGTTTTTACGTCCAATGGAGTACAGTTTTGGAGCACAGGAGTTGCAGTTTTGAGGCTGCAGCATGTTAGATCGACTGGGCATGTCAGGTTTTTCAATATTCCAGAAAATATGTATCTGAGAATAGAAACTTAATGCCTCTACAGTTTCTGCACATGGTTCTTATCAGTTGAATATATCAGATGCCTTTGGTTGAAACTTGAATTGAGTAAATGTCTTTCATTCCTCTGGCCTGTGGTGCTTCTATACCCAATGATGTGAGCTCGTTTTATTCTAATTTCTTTTGAAAAGATTATGCATAGCCTGTTTGTAACGCATTTTCCGAGGGTGGAATGCTAATACATAAAGCAATAGTGCAGCCATTTCCATTGATGATTCCAATAGAGTCTTCTCATTAATCACTAATTCAAAAAGCTTCCGTAGGAGATGAAATAGGAATAGCCTAGTAAAAGGGTAAACAATGCTAGAAAGTTGATGTAAAGCTCGGCCGTATCAACCCACTGCAACAAAAAGTAGAAAAATATTAGAAACCATAGCTTTCCCCATCTCTTCAACAACGAAGCTAGAACAATGACATACACTGAATACACTTACCCTTGCATTCTGGTGGGGTTTCAAGGCCACATTTTTTGGGCAGTGCCAAGGCATGGGTGGGGTTAATCCCAATCGCAGGGAGGATATTCATGTAGCCACAGAGACAAGGCAACCTTGCTTCACGCACGACGGCACAACATTTCTTGGTTGGAGATGGAGGTGACATGCCGTTGACAGCGGGCAGGCAAAGCTTCATATTGCTTGAGTCGATGTTGCATATGGACATAGCCATTGATCCATTCACCAAGGAAACGACCAACATAGCCACAACCCATTGATCTAAAACTTTTCCAACAGTTTTAGTCATTTTACTTCCCAATTATTCTTTCCCTTGGATCTTAATTTATAAGGAAGTTTAGGGATTTTTAGCAGTTAGCCTACGGATCTGTAGCATAGTTTTAGGTGTGTCATGTGAATCCGGACTGGGGTTAGTCACGAGAGAGTTGCAGAACATAAAAAGACATTTTGAGGCTTTCATTATTTTTATGGTGTTGTCCGGGTAACCTACATTCTGTCCCGAGAACAATTTGCAGGCTTTTACTTGAAGATAATGACTGTTAAATTGTTTTGTGACCGGCGGCCTAAGCAAATTTTTGGGGTTTAAATACTGTAGAGATACCTCGTGTTTGGTCTAAATACAATCAACTCCATGGCATTTCAATATGTAAAAGGAAATTTCAGTCGTTAAAAATTAAGTTATTGATGGAAAATCATCCATTGACCATTGTCACTAAGAGGGTGGACCTTTTGAGACAATATGGACTCAATTGAATTTAAACCAAACAGAAGGAATCTGACTGTAATGTTTGATTGTTTTTGCTTCTGTCTGGTTTCGTCAAAACCAGCAACTTTCCTCGTTTTGAGGTTTGGGTTACAGTTGTGGATGCTAGTTAGTTCAACTGGTAAAGTCTCTTGAGATGGTACTAGAAATCTGGGATTCAAACTCCACTCACCGCGAATTGGGGATGGAACTAAATTATAAAAAATATGTGTGGGTTTCAAAAGAGCAAGATCCTGCATCAAAACTACTAGATATATGATCCTTCAGGGATACCTTTTGAATTTATAATAAGGAGAGAGATAAAAGAGAGAGATGATAAACTAAGTTCCATACAACTTTGAGTTAACATATTAACCAAATTGACAAGAAATCGCAGGTAAGGCATAAACGTTTAACAGTATCTGAACTCACAACATGAGTAGAGCTGTAGCGGGGCTAAAATTGACAAATAAACAAATACCCATGATTATATGAAACTGGTCATCCATCTCTTGCCATTGTGCTTTATTTTCCCACCTCCTGCTATTTTACAGGTGTTGGGAGACTCCCTCCCAACAGTTAATTTCATTAACCTGATATTCACATACCATATTCAAGATAAACCATTCAGTACTCCGCAACGTCTAAGCAATCAGCGTACAGAATGTACAACTAGCTTTTCCAAAGTGGCAACATGTAATACTGGCTTCAACACTGCATATCTGAAACTGCACAGAGTGATTAAACATATCATCAGTTTTCATCAGATAACTTGACATTAGTGAGTGATGATATAAAGTCTCAGACCAAGGAGACCAGTTTGAAGAGAATGACAGAGGAAGAGCAAGTAACATGTTTAGGAAATCACACACACAATGTATTAGAATTTGCTAACTTGCAAGTGAAAACAACTGTTATCATCTCCTAAATACATGGCTTGCCAAACTTTCTGGTATCTCCATGCAGAAATGCTTTCACAACCAAAGAGATCTGAAATTTTTTAATCACGCATGATCACCATCGGATTTAGAAGATCCTGTAAATGCATTAGAACAATGGTGTGTCAATTTTAGTTGATTCAGTACCATTTTTCATGAAGGAAAACATGTGAACATAATGTAGCCTGCAAGTAAACCATTTACCATTTATCAAACCCAAATGAATTAATGGCAGGTAAACCAGAAGATGATCCTCACCTTAACCGCTAGCATAATGTATTGGAGCCTGCAGCAACAGGTAGAAGAGGCAGAGTCTTCGCCTCCCCAGCTAATGGCCACAGTGCCACTACTCCCCCGGCACCGTCCCCATCCAATGGCCCCAGTACCACTATTCCCGATGCATCCCCGGCACCATCTGCAAGTGGCGAAGATGAAATCACGTGCCTGGGAGGTGAAGTCTCGAACTCGGCTATTGATGATGCTGCCTCTGACTCAACAATCTCTTCACAAGTAGAGAGTGAAGACACCCGCGGAATAACAACATCTCACATATATTCTTACACGTTATCAGACACGAAGGAAACAAGTAGTGAACATATTCACAACTGGATAGGAATTCCCGTTTTCCCATGCCAATCTCTCGAAACACAAGAAAAGAAAGAATTTTTGTGAAGTCTGATATACTTAGAAAAAGAGCGAGATAGATATGCCGGTTCTGCCAACATTTTGTTTCCTTTAAATTTTCCCTTCCTGCGTAGGTAGTCTACTGTATCGTACATGTGTATTCTTTTGACAACAATAGCCATCAATAATATTTAATAATGTAATTAGCAAACATAAGAGCTGGGTACAAGGGACGAGATTGATTTTCATGGTTGGTTTATCCTGATACGTAGACGCACATTACTGCAGAATCATTTTATGAATTTTAAAAGATAGAAGTGTAGTGGGAGAACAGAGTATTAATCAAGAGGCGGTGAGGGAAATTCTCTTAGTTTCTTCCTAAGAAAAATTTGTGTTCAGTTTTTCCAGAAGCAAAGTCTTCCGTTAAAAACAGAGACAAACAGAGAGAAGCAGCTGCAAGTCTGAAGAAAGAAGAAAGAAATGGATGGAGATGGGGAGGCGAACAACTTTCTGGAGGTTTGGATACTGGGCACAACTTGTCTAAGCTATTGTTATTACGTCGCATCAAGATCCCTCGCGGTATTTCAAGGCCTGCTTCTCTTCTCCCTGTTATTTACTGTTCATCCTCCCCTTGAAACTCACTATCTATCCTCCTTGTTTGGCTCTCTAACTTCGAGCTCCTCCTCTCCGCCTTCTCAAGGCCCTTTGTCTCTGCCACCGGCCAAACTCTTCCATTTCATCTCCTTTGGTTGTCTTCCCATTAAGATCAAACAACCATCACTGCCAACAAACTCCATTGATGAACCCTTAAAAACCCAAACAACACAAACCCATCTACGCATAACACACAAAGACCTGAAAATTCTTGTCCAAATCCGTCGAGTCTCAACCCAGCATGAAATTTCACACGTATCTTCAACTTGGAATCAGTATAGCCATGTCCGCAGGCCCCGTTCGAGCCATCTCTGGGTTTCAGCACGAGGCACAGTACACTCTCCAACACCACATATTTCTACCCTGTCATTGGCCACAGGTGGGCTCCCTTTTGCAGCCGTCATTGTAGCATTCGTCGCGTCAGGTTTAATGCACGAATTTATTTATTATTATCTGACACTTTATGCACTGAGCGTATCTTTATTATGCACAAGCGAATCTCAAATTATTAAAAAATAAAAAAAATTTATTTTTTTTTGTTGATCAGAAGATTACAAATCGAAGTGATAAGGTCTCAAATTTCTCCTGTTGAAGGCGAACAACAAATATTTATAAAATACAACAAAGAGAGAGAATCTAGACTACAGTTAGTTTAAGTTGTATCAAATCTGACTGACTCGCACTCCTTTTCCGGATCAAAATTTGCTACTCAAACAAGAACAAGTAAACAGGTAGAGGGAGAGAAGCTGCGAAGAAATTTAGAGTAAGGAAGAAATGGAAGGTGAAATCAACAACTTTTTTCAGGTATGGATTTTGGCCATAGCTTGTTTAACCTATTGTTATCACATATCTGCGAGATTCTCACCTGGAATTTCAAGACTTGTTTCTCTTCTTCCCATATTTTATCTCTTCATAGTCCTTCCTCTGAAACTCACCACTATCCACCTTGGTGGTTTCACAGCTTTCCTCCTGGTTTGGCTCACCAACTTCAAACTCCTCCTCTTTGCCTTCGATCATGGCCCTTTGTTTCCACCACCATCTAAACTTTCCCATTTCATTTCCATTGCTTGTCTTCCCATTCACATCAAGCCTAATTCAAACACTACAAAAAACCATAACCCATCTCACCCAATTAATCCAAGGTCAACTCCAAATCCAAACTTTCCCATTTCCAGGTCAATTTTGTTGGTTATAAAAGTAGCCCTCTTTGGCATGCTATTGCATGTATATTATTATACACAATATTTGCATCCGGAAGTCGTCATGGTCATTTACGGTTTACATATTTACCTTTTGCTTGAAATCGCCTTAGCAATGTGTGCTGCCCCTGTTCGAGTCATTTTTGGATATGAGCTCGACCCACAGTTCAACGAGCCCTACCTTTCGACCTCACTCCAAGACTTTTGGGGCCGTAGGTGGAATCTCATGGTCACTGTTATTCTACGCTCTGCCGTGTACAATCCCATACGTCATATTTCTACACCTGTAATCGGTCGTGAATTGGCACCACTGCCTGCCGTTATTGGCACGTTTACTGTTTCTGGTTTAATGCACGAAGCTATGTATTATTACATCACACGCGAGCCTCCTACCTGGGAGATGACATCATACTTTGTCCTACATGGCATGTGTTTGGTTATGGAAGTGGCGGTGAAGAAGACGTTGAGTGACAGGTGGCGGTTGCAGTGTGCAATTTCTTGGCTTCTGCTGCTGGTGTTTCAGATAATAACTAGTCTCCGGCTGTTTTTTCCATTGCTGTTCAGAAATGGAGTGAATGAAAGAATCATAACAGAGTTATTCGCTTTTGCAAATTTTGTCAAAAACAGAGCTTTGATTTGGTTTTAACACAGTTTTAATATACATGTACTCTGTTATATATTTTTCCTTAAAACATGTAAGACACAGCTGATAGCCTGCATATCAAACTAGTGGAGGAAGAAATATGGATGGTGAGATCAAGAGCTTTTTCCAAGTAGGGCTAAAAATCCCAAGTGCTATTTCATGGCTTGTTTCTCTTCTTCCCATTTCTTTTTACCTCTTCATGCTCCTGCCTTTCAAATTCTCCACTGGTTTCGCATCCTTCTTCCTCCTTTGGCTCGGCAATTTGAAGCTTCTTCTCTTTGCCTTCCATCAATGCCCTTTATTTCATCCACCCCACCGAAACTTTTCCATTTCATCGCCATTGCTTGTCTTCCATTAAAATCTGTATTCATAAACCTTCAAGCGCCGCAAACCATCTCACCAAAAGGCACAAAAACCTGATAAATTATGTGAAAATGCCAACTCAAGTTTCAATCCACCAACTTCTAGGTCAATTATGTTGGCTTTTTGGTATCCTACCCCATGCCCATTCTAGCTAAAAACAATATTTGCATGAAGATGCCATTTTAGTCTTTTACTGTTGCTATATATACCTGCTGTTTAACATCGTTTTAGCCATACATGCAGCCCCCATTAGATCCATTTTGGGGCTTGTGCTCGAGCCAAAGCTTAATTAATTTTTATATTATAAAATTTATAAATATTAATTAATTTTTTTATTAATAAATATATAATTTTTAAAAATATTTTAAGTATACGATTGAAATCGTATCAGTGGAACCTTTCCTCGATCGATCGTTGGCTCCAAGGCTCTTACGACGCCCTGATTCGTCGGACCCAAGGCTTACTGCACCAATAACCTCTTAAAGAGGCATTAATCTAATCAAAGGATTTAAATTAAAAAATAAATAATTTTAATTTATAAAATTAATAGGTATTCTGACAGGGCTACGATGCCTTGGATTCTTGGACCCAGGAAAAAAGGAATTGCTCTAGGTCCAATGGATCCAGGGGAGTTTTGGTAGACCTAGGGCAATTTGGGTGCCTTGGGTTCGCAAACCTAAGGAAAAAGAAATTGTCCCGGGTCCAATGAACCCAAGAGAGTTTTTTAAAGACACCCTCGTTATGTCAAACGTGTTTTAATTCTATTTAACACTGGAACATCCCTAATAAAAGCGGATGGATGTATTTAGTAATTCCTGAGAGATTGCAAAACCAGAAGAACTCAAGCCCAGTTCACAAGCCCACAGCGTGTTAATCGGGCCACAGGAGATGCCTCCTGTTGTGATCGTAAACGCACTATCATCGTTTCTCTGTGATTCACAAATCCAACAACAGCTTAGGGAGAAAAGAAGATTTCAATTTCCCAGCGAGATCCCAAAAATCTCTTCCTGATAACATTGGAAGTTTAGTTGATCGGAACCCTGATTGAAGTTAAAATCTCCCAATTTCGGATTAAGATGGGGTTTTTGGTGACAACGCTAATCTTTGTAGTGATTGGGATTATTGCGTCTCTTTGTACCAGAATTTGCTGCAACAGGGGACCTTCTGCCAATCTGTATGTTTTTATTTGTTACTTTCTTTGGTTAAATTTTTGCTCAATTATCAACTCTTTGATTATGTATTTTAGGTCTTATGCCTGTGAGTATTTTAAAACTTTAAAGTTGCTACATCTGTTGATTTTAGAATGCGTGCATAATTGGGTTTTAAGGAATGACTATTGTCAATGTGGCCATTAAAGAAATCTGGAATTGTCATCAATTATTGGATTAAGATCATTTTATTGGTTCATTGAAATTGCACAAATTCAATTCTGTTCCGCAATTTGTTTCCGTTATTGGCATTGTGGATGGATCCAGTAAATGTTGATGGATTTTGTGTAATCATCTCTGTGACAAGTTGGGTACACGTACGCTCACTTGTATGTATATAGAAGGCCCTTTGCCTGGTACAATTGTAGAAGTAGTTTTGTGCTGACAATTGCAACAGCGAGGTTCTAGTCTTGAGCACTGGGATTATGTAAAATATGAAAAGTGGGACTTTATTCAAACTGCTTCTACCTGGGAAAGCATAGGGTAATGAATTTAATGACTTCAAATATATGTATTTGTATTCTTTGTTTACTGTAAGCAGAGTATACTTTAGATTTAGAAATTTGTAAACAAATGTCCTCCTCCAAGATGGTTCCTTTGGATTGTAAATTATCCTCACGTAATGTAAAGTATCTTCATATGACATCAATGCATAGCAAGCTTTATCATAATTAAGGACAGGGGATCAGCATCTGGTTTTGAGTTACTGAATAAAGAAGATTTCCCATAACCATTTGTTTTTTCTGTCTTTTTCATCACCCAGCACAAATTTATGGTATGATATAATAGTATTCTTTGCTATAAAAACAAATCTGGATTTGGCAATGCAGGTTCCATCTAACCCTGGTTCTTACGGCAACAGTCTGCTGCTGGATGATGTAAGTTTGTAATTTATATGTTTTAATTCTCTCATCTGTCTTAAATCAATTTTCAAATACATGAAGTTTCTTAAAGCTGATGCTTTTAGTGAGTAGTCTGATCATGGAGAATCTTCGGTCCTGGATATTTATTTTCTCATATTAAGTCACATTTATGCATCTGCATGTCCTAACTTTACATAGAAAGTGGAAGCTGAATTGCATATTGGGGGTGGCTTTTTATTTTCATCAATGGTGGTCTAGCTTTCTGATTGGCTCTTCAGAACAGAAATTAACCAAATGCCTGTGGTGAATGCTAGGCAGTCAGCAATTTTACAGTCATTGTGGTGATCACTCTGCTAACATCACAGTGTGTCAAATTTTCTTAGAAGAGCACTTCTCTGTTTTTTGGATGTACCATAATATAAACATGATACTGTTCACCTAGTTGTTTGTCTGTTGGCATGTCTTTATTTTTTCTATTTCCAGGTGTATGCTAACATAAGAAATTAGAATGTCATTTTGTTCTTCTAGTTCTTTGTAAGTTTGTATATTTTTAACATTTAATATGTTCTTTTGCTTTCTTAGGTGGGCGATTGTGTATCTTGCGCAAATGAAGCCACTCATAGTCCCTGTTCTGAGTGAAGTGGAATGAAGATCTTTGTGCAGAAGCATATAGTTCCATATTGGTAATCCAGTGCAATCTGTCACATGGACCAATCTGTATTTTTCCTTTGTTGAGGGTCTGTATCTAATTTTATTTCGGATAGCAGGAACTTGAATTGAAGTTGTATTTGTGTTTGACATTACTTCAATTTGAATTGTCATTTGTACTATGTCATTCAAATCTGAAAATTCAGTGGGTATTCTACTTGAAATTAAGTTCAATTGTAATGATTGTTCAATGAGAGCTTCTTTCTCACTTTATTGAGTATGGAGAAATATAAGTTCTTTAAATTACTGTCATTCACTTTCTTGTTTTGTTGTGGTAATTTCCTAAGCTATCTTAATCACTATACCATCTTCAGAATGATATGTTTACTTGGCTGCACCTTTGATTTTTGTTTAATAGAGATTATAGTTTTGGAACGGGTATGCATATCCATTTCATCTGTGCTTTTGTGAAATATTGCTCAGGTGTAATGAGTTCAGCATCAATCCCAATCTCTACCTATTGCCTTCTCCCAATCCAGTGATGACCACTACGGATTGATTTAGTAAACTCCCTTCTTGGCTGGAAATTGTTGTGGTATTCTTATACAAAAGGCAATTACTAGGATCTTCAAAGCAAGCAATGTCAGAGAAGAACAGTAGGATCTAGACTTGGTGATGATTGTTGGCCTGAGTCGAAGCAACTATTTCTAGTTGCTACAAACCTAAGATCATCTCAAGCTTTATCGGGATACGAATTGCCATTAACCCTCTTTGATGTGTTTACCATCGGTGACTCATTATGTAATTCTAAGCAAAATGAAAATATATAAAGGGAAGGGAAGATACGAGGGGAGGAGAAAGAGGAAAAGAACAATAGTAAGCCAAAACGGAAGATGTCAAAACGGTGGCGTGTTAGATGGGTCCACGCAATCTTTTCTTTCCCGTCCCAAATATCTCCCAGGAGAAATATCGGACTCGTTATGTGAAATCTGGAAAAATGTTGTTTGTAAAACCCTAAAACTTGTCTGTCATTTCATTTCAGAGACAATTTGCTAACGGAAGGAAAAGAAAATCGAAATGGCGACGCTTCAAGTGACAAACCCAAATGAGTTAATGTCATCAGCAACTTCATTTGCCGCTTCATTCCGCTGCAATAAGACAAATTCTCATGGTCATAATACGACGCGGGGAAATGCCTGGAAACGGAGTCGTACAGGGAGTATTAGCTGCTCGTTTGCTCCAATGGAGTCGGCCAAGATAAAGGTGGTGGGTGTTGGTGGAGGTGGCAGCAATGCTGTTAATCGCATGATTGGCAGTGGCTTACAGGTGAAATCCTTTTTCCTCTTTTAAATGTTAAACTTTCAGTGACATTTTCATGGGTTTGGCGGGAATTCTGAGAAGCACCGAACATTGACTACCATCTTTCAGTGCTTGCGCGGGTTTTCAAATTCTCGTTCACACATTCATGTGTGTACACACCTGTGATAAGTTTGCTGAAAGCCTAGTTTTTCTTTCCTCTTCCTCTTGTTTCTTTAATTTGAATTATGATTAAGACTGCTTGAAATTGTAAGGATTTATGATGTATAAGCTGTTGCTCATGTTGATTGGTTTTGCAATTAGGGAGTTGATTTCTATGCCATAAACACGGATTCCCAAGCCCTTTTACAGTCAGCTGCTGAGAACCCAATTCAAATTGGAGAGCTTTTGACTCGTGGACTAGGTCTGTCACCCTTATTTTAATTGTGTTCTAGTTATAGATCACATATTTTGGTCGTTGTAGGGTCATTCAGTTCAAATTATTCGATTGAAATGCAGGTACAGGTGGGAATCCTCTTTTGGGGGAGCAAGCTGCAGAGGAATCAAAGGAAGTCATTGCAAATGCTCTTAAGGGCTCAGATCTTGTGTTTATTACAGCTGGTATGGGTGGAGGCACAGGGTCCGGTGCTGCACCTGTTGTTGCTCGGATATCAAAAGAGGCTGGTTATTTAACTGTTGGTGTGGTTACCTATCCTTTCAGCTTTGAAGGTCGTAAAAGATCCATGCAGGTAGGTCTTATTTTTGTTTTCTATTTGCCATCAGTGAAAATAACTTGATTGTCTGTTCTTTGTATGCTCTATTTAATCTTGAACTTTTCTAGTTGAACTCTTCAGCTGTTGCATTAAGATCCATTAATTTTCAATTAGCTCTATGAGATTCTTTTGTGAGAAAGTTCGAGAAAATTTGATATCGACCATACATAAATTTAATTACTGGTGTTATGCTTTTGTGCAGGCAATAGAGGCCATTGAGAAGTTACAAAAGAATGTCGATACTCTAATAGTGATTCCCAATGATCGTTTGCTTGATATTGCTGATGAGCAGACACCCTTGCAGGATGCTTTCCTTCTTGCTGATGATGTTCTACGCCAAGGGGTTCAAGGAATTTCAGACATAATCACTGTGAGTTGTTTTGTGCAATACTGAATCTACATTTTCCCACATGTTGGCCAGTGGACATAATTTGAAGAAGTCCCAAGCAATCTTTAGTCAATCTATGTGAGATCTGGTCTAATTATTAGTCCTCATTTGTAATAAACTATATAGATTAATTTGTAAAAGCTTTGAACAATTTTAGTTGAGTCCACTCTTCAAAAATTCTTCTCTCTGTGTCCATGCATCCCAGAGTTGCGTAGTCTTTCTAGAGAATCATTCCATCATTGTTGAATTTGATTGAAATTGCTCAAGTGTACATGTCTTTCAATGGTTTTTATTTTTTTAAAATAATTTCAAAATTCAAAATTTGAAGTTTGCTTATGTTGCTTCTTTATTTACAGATACCCGGACTAGTGAATGTGGATTTTGCAGATGTAAAGGCTGTAATGAAAGATTCAGGAACTGCAATGCTTGGAGTGGGGGTTTGCTCCAGCAAAAACCGCGCAGAAGAAGCTGCTGAACAAGCAACTTTAGCTCCCTTGATTGGATCATCAATCCAGTCCGCAACTGGTGTTGTGTATAATATTACCGGAGGAAAGGACATAACCTTGCAGGAGGTTAATCGAGTGTCCCAGGTACTGCAGAATTTTATTAGCTTTAAATGACTGATTTTTTAATTGGATGAAATGAGGAGATAGATTTTATTAGTACATAAGTTTTTAAAACAGAAATTGTGGAATGATTCTGTGCAGTCTGCTTTACGTTGGTTTTGAAGAAATGGCTTTTTAGTCAATCTTGAAAGTTAACTGCATGTGTTATGGAAATTTCCAGGTTGTGACTAGTTTAGCGGATCCTTCTGCTAACATAATATTTGGAGCTGTTGTGGATGACCGATACAGCGGGGAGATACAAGTGACTATAATAGCGACAGGCTTCTCACAGTCATTTCAGAAGACACTTCTAAAGGACCCTAAGGCAGCAAAACTGGTTGACAAAGCAACTGGAAGTCATGAAAGCAGGGGAGTTCCCCTTCCCCTCAAGACCCCAACCCCACCTGCAACTGTTAATTCCAGACCACCACGCAAGCTCTTGTTTTGATTCTTTTAAACTTTTTTGTTATTGGTTTTACTGTCCCTGCAAGCCATTAAGCTGTGTGATGATCTCGATATTGAAGCTCTCAATTGTATCTGATATCATTAGCTTCTGGGTTTGCTTTTCATCCGTATCACATTGTCATCTGGCTTTCTACTGGTATTATGATCATCAAATTAATGCCATAGTTAATGTTATTCATCAATTAGATTTTTCATGATATTGGTTGATGCAATATCATGAAAAACCTTGAGAAACATTTCGTAAGATGAGCTGGATGCAATTTCGTTAGAATTTTAGAACCAGAGAATCATGCAAGTTGTAGTGGACTTTTTCTTACAGAATGTCCAAGGAAAGTGCACAAGTTTTCATTTTCAGCATGTAAAAAGTTACATTCATCAGTTGATGGCTTACAAGCATATGTATTGTAGATGAAAATGAATAACATTGTAACAACTTAAACGCATAATTTAGAGAATAATTTTGAACAGCAAGTTCCTATTTTGCAATAATCACAAGAAGAAAGACAACTCAGATTTGGGTGTAAAGCAGAACATGCTTTCACCAAAAATTTCAAATAACGATGCCACCAAGAGCCCTCCTTCTGCGTCCTCCCTCCCAGCCTGAGCAGGAATGGTTGAAGTCTTTAATGCTCGACTGCTGACTTCCCTTCTCAACATTTTTTCATTTGATGTTGAACCTCCTAAAACAGTGGGAAATCCACCTGCTAGTCCTTTCATGTTAATGGGCATGGAGTTCACTGGCATCACACCCATGGGTCCTAGTGTTGCCATTTTCTTGAATGGTGGTTGCTGCATTAAGTTGTCCATGCTTGCTTTTCGTTTACCTTCATAAGTCGGAAACAAACAGCAGAGCAAGAGGATGAGAGGAAGTGAAAGAGACAAACAGGGAATTGGCTATTGCAAATTCTAAAGATTGTGCTAGAGATGATCAATGCTTCTGCAGTGATATGACATGTAATGATGAATACTCCCAGGGGCAAATGAAATTGGTTTTTGCAGTTTTAGTTGGCTAGTATTATCTGCACGTGTGTATAAATACCAAAGAAACAAATTCAACGAAATCATACTTGGAAACATAGTCCTGACTTTTCCATTGTTCTTCCATTTGGAATTTGTAGGAGGCCTTAAAAATCCCGGGAACTTTCTGAGTCGTTCATATACACATAGACCAGCTGCACGCTGAAAAGTTTGGCACATTTTAGTGTTATTGCGTACCATGTCAATAGTAAATCCAAGCAAATAATACAACAGCAACTACCAACCTGCAAGGCCCCATACACACGCCAGGCTTCAAGCCTTTTCATCTCATTCTTTTGTTTCTCAGGATGCATTTCTGGTTCAAGCAGTTGTAAATACAACTTAAGATTTGGTAGTATAAGAAGACGAACCTACCCAGAATCAGAAAGAATAATAAATTCCTTGGGACAAACACAGCAGAAAAGCAAAAAACAACAGCTTGAAGCAAGACATGCAACCCATGATTAACATGTAAAATAAAACCAAAGAATATCAGAATTTCTCAAGATATTAAAAGAATGTGGTAAGCAAAAATGAATACAAGTGTTGAGAAAAGTAGAATTCATCCTAGAATGCATTTTTTCTCTTTTCCCTTTTTCTCATCAGATCCTCAAGAATAGCAGTCAAAATTGTTTTGCTGGGGGCATATGGGTTTCAAGTGGGTACATCACTATCTTCAAAGTGAAGGCTTGCATATTATTCCCCATTCCTCCACTCACCTGAAAAAGAAGATGTATTCTCAATTTTCACAAACAAAAATAGCAAAGAAAATGGAGAATACCACACTGGGTCCCAGGGCTGCTAGCCCCTGAACTGCACCATAGTGTTGCGGCAATGATTTTGTTGGGTCCAAGAAAGCATGAAGCAAGGTCCTTGTCACACGTGATTGGAGATTGTGATAAACATGCCCAAATCTGCAAAGCTTTGATGAGTGAGAAATATAAACAGTCTCAGTGGTTGTGAAGACAAATTAAAGGGTGATGATATTCTTTCAAACATGAGTTCTAATCTCTGTACTTGTGACCATATCTTTGCTGGACCCAGCTGAAATGATGAATCAATATGATTCCGAAAACAAATAAAATAAAGAATTAAATAAAGCATGGGCATGCATACACATGCTGAAGTAAACATCAAATCCTTGAGTCCTAATATCCAAGTATGTCCATCTTTTGTGCTGCTAAGTATGAACAAGCATGACTAAGGCAATTCACAAACGCTTTGTAAGCAGAAAAAATGTATTCAGTAAACTTGTCAACTGAAATTTACAATTAGGTAAATTGATTTTACATCTTCTTGTTGTATCAAGCAAATTTTATCTTACAATGAACTTTAACAAATTAAAAATTAGAAGATATAGAAACATCACCTTTTACATATTGAAGCAACCAGGTCAGCCGTGAAGTTTCTAAGGTCCCAGTGATTGTCAGAAATTCTGTTCCCCAACCTTCTAGAGACAAGGCAGGTAATAATAGATGGCATCATTTGGTGTAGCTGAAGAAAATTAATATCAATGCCATTGATTAGCATTTGTTACATCCAGAGTCAATAAACATTGTAAAACGAATTCATCCTTTTTTTTTCATTTTTTAAAAACAAAGTCTTCCCAAGACAGTTTGTTTTATCATTGAAAATGTGACTAATATGATCAAGAGGAAATCCTTTTGATAGATTGTTAAATTATAAAACATTAACCATTGGACCAAATAGAATGACACTACACTTACGTAAGGGTCTATATGAATGTGTGGATTTTGGAGAAGGCTTCGGGCAACACGCATCAAAGCAAACAATAGAGAAAAATTATTCAAGTTTCGTGCAACCTGAAGAAAACACAGGGACACATCAGCTCATATTGACCAACAAAAATGTTTTCTGTAATATACACTTAGAAAGACAAAGTCTGAGATCAGCTACCTCATCAGCAATAAAGCATGTAAAATAAGGAACTAACGGATGGAGTCCTGAATCTGTTGCCAAGCTTGATAACACTTGTTTGAAGAGGATAGAGTTGAATCTGCTCATTGTCAGCTCTCTTATTTTGTCAAAGTAAAGCTGCAGGGCAATGACAGAAAGATGCTGTCAGAAAAATGTTGTAAAAGGAAATAGCTTAAAAGGATAAGCAAAAGAGGAGCATATAGCATATTAGCATAGGACATAGAATATACCTGAAGCTCCCTAGAAAGCACACGCTTAATGGGTAGTCTAATGTCAACAGAAAGGGCATCTTCCCTATATTCTGGTCTTTTGCCATCAGAGACTGGGGCAAGCGCTGCGAACAAGGCAAGACACAGAACTAGAATATCCATGGCACAAAAGTTCTCAAAATAAGATATCATTCATTAAGCAAGGCCCTAGATATATGAATGCTTTATTTGGTTCGAGATCACAAAATGGTTAGACAAACTCTAGCCGACAAGATCCATAATTTCTAATCCAGGGTAATTTCAGCCATCCAAAGTTCTACCACACATGCAATTTACTAGAAACCAATCCCACATTACTTTAATTCATATAGCACCACCATTTGAAAAATATTACCTTCAACAGGAGGATTTGCTGGAATGGCAGGTTGAACACCTTCAATTGCCAGCCAGTGAACAGTAACCGATGTATCCAGCGGTGCCTTTGGTAAAGGTGCTTCAATCACCTGTGTCCATCGGCAAAATAAGAGAACAACAACTAATAGAGTTGTTTCAATCACCTAATTTAAATGCAAATCTCTAGTTCTCTACATCTTTAAATACAACGTCCTTATCATCAATGTAATACAAATCCTTGAGCCCAGCAGCTTTTTTGAATCGCAAGGAATCACCAGAAGCAAATCCATATATTGGCTGAGCCAAAAGGCAAACAGAAACAAAATAATTAGATACAGACTAAAGAAGAATAAAAATTTTAGCGAACAGAGCTGCAATACCTCTATTTAAATTCAAATGCAAGGTAATCATTAATTTAAAAAACACAGAAAAGCTATATTACCTCCACATCTCTCAAATTAAGCGCGCTATCAACGTCGTTTGCGGTCAATACAGTTCTACGCGCGTGTCGCATACATTTGATCGCCTCCTACAATTTGCAAGCAACAAATTCACTAACCAACATCTTCTAATCAAAATTAAACGTCAACAGCCAACAATTTAAACTACATTACTCGAAAACAAGTAGTAACAACCAAAAAACAAAAAATTTCTTGAAAAATATAACTATACCTGCATAATTTCACGGACGCGGTACTCGACATCGGGAGCGAGAGCGAGCGCCACATCGGAGGACAAATTGGAAATTCCGATGCTCTGTGCAATTACTTCAATTGCTTCTTTCGGTATAATGCTCATTTATTTGATTTCGGTTGTGAAATACTAATCGATTATTTACTGCAATTGCATGAGTTTATATAAGAAGAATAAAAAAAAGTATCAAAATTTGCAGTTTTGAATCGTTATTAATTTCAGACATAGACTGTGGTACCTGAAATTTAGGGTTAACTGTAAAAACAAGCACAGTGAACTTGTAAACGAAAGTTGTAGCACTTCTTGTGTCAGTCGCACGAGGTTTATTGGGCTTGCTTACGGGCTTAGATATCAAATCTGGGCCAGCCCTGCATCTACCATGGCCGATGAGAATTGAGAAACGTGAAGCAACGTCTAATTGCATGCGCGCATGCATAAACGGTACCACCCAATTTGGTTGATTTTGGATGTTGTCGTTTTCAGCAATTCGATCCCCTATATTTTCTTCATTCATGCACCATTTTTGGTTTGAGAGAAATGGAGCACAGTTCATTTTTCATAGCTCAAGTTGAAACTTCTATTTGGCTTGAAAAGTTTGCAGCAAAGAGAGAGAGAGAGATCAACATGGCAATGTGTCCATTACAAATTTACTGAGTTAAGGAATGCCTCAACCTTTCCACGTTCACTCACAGAGAGAGAAAGAGAGAGAGAGAAAAAGATCAACATGGCAATGTGTCCATTACAAATTTACTGAGTTGTGGAATGCCTCAACCTTTCCACGTTCACTCACAGAGCAGCAAGAGGAAACAAGAACGTCAAATAAAAAGTTTGCACACAACAATGCGAGCCAAAGCCAGCCAGCCAGCACGCACACCGTAACACACACGGCAGAGAGAGTTGGTTGATTTTGTCATTGGTATTACAAGTATTTGATTAACAGATAGATGGTCACAACCAGAACAACGATCCCAATTACCGCTAATAGCATCAACATACACGAGCAACCACCCTTTGTGCGCTTATTCAAAATAGCCAGGTTCTTCTGCACACGCTGTTACAGGAAGACCGAGAATGATGTCAATTGTTGAGACTGCATTAAAATATTTAAGACAAACAAAGATATGCATACATACGTATGTTTATATTCTTCCATATTTTGCTTAGTCTTCCATTTAGAAAAGACATCATGCTACTTCACTTTCATTACACTTCCAAAACATTCTCAACACAATATAACTCATGAAACCTAACCCATCACCACGCATTAAAGTATGCCATAGATACTTTGATCACAGAAAATACATTTCTGCTGGTGAGGGTAGAGAGCAATCATATTGCAACTGTCACAAGAAATTTTGTGAAGGTTAGGAAGCAAATAACCAAATATTACCCGTAAACGAGAATCTGTAACATCCACATGTTGGTCCAAGTCATCCTGCAACAGTGAGATAGCAAGAAAATGTAATACTTACAGACATAACTTCTTTCTTTCAATAAGTATAAATCCAAGGAAGAAAAGAACTTAGGAACTGATAAACCATACAATAAGTCTAGTGTGTAGATCAAGTTCTTCATTGACTGCCAACGCAATATGCTTCGTACTAATTACTGTCTCCTCCAGTTTCTCAAGCCCCTCATCTTGCTCTGCTCAAGTAAATGCTTACACTAAGATCCAGCATTAGAAAACCAAAGCAATATTAAGAATATGTCATATAATAGCCAATAGTAACTTGCCTCTCATAATTTGTCGTTGAAAACCCACAAGGCCCTGGTTGTCTAAGCCAGCTGTTCGGCTCATGACATCAGTTGACTTCATTTCAGGCCCAAGCAAGTTGTCCCTATTAGCAAAGTTTGACATGCTCAACATGGAAGCCATTTGATTCACTTTTGATCGGAAATTAGCTAGCATGTCCTTTCGGCGATTCATCTCTTTCTCTGAACTGTGCATCGCGAATTAAAAAGGATCAGATAGCTGCACTTAACCAAAAGCATTTATGCATCATAAAGCAACATAGTATAGTCATCACATACTACCATAGAAAATCTGTAAAGCAGATCTGAGCATGTTCATATGTTCTTCAAGAAGAATCAGCAAAAGGTACTATAGCATGCTAAAGCCACACTTCTGAAAAACTCATACTGAAAAAAATTTTAAAAAGACCTATTATTTACATGATAGCAAAAATTAGAATTAAGGAAGCTTTTATTTGTGGATTTAAGTGGAAGCATCCTAGTTCCATAAAAGAAAAACGGATTAGCAATCAAACTAACATGTCAAATTTTAACAACCATTCCAAGTGGTTTGGGTAAATATCAAGAGAAAAGGAAGATACCATAGTTGGAAAATTTAGACATGTCAAGCAGCCACTATGCTCAATTGCCTGTCTCATTTTTTTTTCTTCATATTTACACTTAATTGAACCCATAACTGGCTGTCAACATGGAGATGGGGGACAAAGACTAATTATCTCAGAAAACCTGTCCGCACATACATCTGATCGTATTTCTTTCAAATCTAATAATTGCATGTATGCTTTCCAAACAAAAATGCAGAGAACAAGGTTTGAACTAATTGCCTTGACTATGATTATAGAAAAGTCTGAGCAAAATAACAATGCATGCATTTGAATCAAACACATAAATAACTGTAAATATAGAGCAAAATTAGATAGCAGTCTAGTCAGGAGTTTTCTCGATTACAACAACATTGAATCAGGAAAAAAGGGTAATGCAAGCAGTTGGGGTTTTTTCATGCATATAAGAATAGATGAGCTTGCAATTAAACTTGTGGCAATCAAAAGGCATTTTACTTTCCACAAACATCTCATCAGAAAGGAGGAGAACCATGTATGTCTCCAATACTTCACAATTCATAAGAATCCGACAAATCCATTTGAATGACAAATGAAAGAGAGGTATGGCTAATCATATTGAGAAACCGCAAGATTTAAAATACTAGATTACTCATGAAAAGAAACCAAACATTGACAAAGATGCAAATTTGTATTCCTGTATCAATTTTACAACAATAGGCAACTCGTTGGAAAGACTTACATGGGCTGCTTCCCAGGAAGCTTAGACAAAAGGGACTGCAAGCTATCAAGCCTAGTCCCTAATATGGTAATCTTCCTCCGTATTGAGGATGCATGACGCTGGGACTCGGGTCCAGATGCAGGCATAGAACTTCGTTCTGATATCATGCCATTGATATCATCTGACAATTTTATTGCTTCGTTGTATTCCTTCATCCATGAGTCTGGAGCAGATGCCATTGAACTAAAAGAAATAGAAATATTGAGATTAATCAGTCACTATCTAACTACTAGAAAAATTACACAAACCAAAGATAACTTTCTGTACGCTTGGGCAACCATTCAATGACAAAAGAACTCAGCACATGTCAGCCCTTTTCCTTTCTTTAATATGAACTTAGAATCCAAGCAAACACCAAATAAATGAAGCTTAGGCTGTGTTTGGTCACAATGATATTAGCAATATGAAATTGGATTCAAGTGGAATTAGAGATGCTACTCTGACGACCTCTAGTTCCATCCAATTCAAATTCTGTAGACGAATTCATGCCACCAGACACAGCTTCATTATAATTCAACTCTTAACCCATTTCGCACTTTTTCTTATAAATAGCATAATCAATCGGCAAAATCTCTGGATATCAGAAATTTATTTTCCCCTTTAAGAACAGCAAAAACAAAACAGGCAAATCACATTGATCGAAAAATTCACTCTGCCATAAACTATGAAACAACAACAATCCATAACTTGACCCAAAATTAATAAAAAAAATACTCGAAGCTAAAACATTGATAATCCAGAATCATTGTGATTGATCACCACAAATTCCCCGATTCCAAATAAAATTTACAGTAAATCGTTTCAATTTCAACCTAAATCCCTAAAGCTAACACAAGTATATCCAATTATAACACGCGATGGAAATCCTACAACGCGTAAAGTTAACCAAAAATTGCTTACCTAACTTTGGCGTGAATTTCAGATTCTGAATTTAGGGAGAGAGAGACGGGATTCAAGAAACTGGCGAGGGAACAAAAGAGATCGTATTAATGGGCTAAAAGACAAGACAAGAACGTTAACCTGCCAGCATTTGTCCGGCCTCGTCATCGTTCACAATACGCGAATTCTTAAATAATAATAATAAAGGCAAAACTCCAATAATTCCTTGTCCACCCTGACGTCGTCGTTTAGTGATTGCATTTATAGGGAGCCGATTTCGCGCCACGTCAAGAAAAACCAACGAATCCGTTGTATTTGATTTAGTAGCATAGAACGACGTCGTAATAATAAACACGTCCCCCGACTGACAGCAGCACCGCTGCGGTTTTAAGATGGAGATGTGTCATCTTCATGGGCAAACAAATAATAATAATAACAATAATAGAAGGTACAGCATAAAATTATTATGTTATTTATCATTAATTAAATTATATTTTCTTTGTAAATTATATCCCTAACCACCTTAACTTCCATTATTTAGGAATTTCATTATGAGGGTACTATGGTATTTTCATTTCCTAACTTGGTTATTCATGCGGTTTAAGTTTATGGTACATTTTTACAAATTATTCAAGACATAGCCCACGCTGAGCGCCAGCTCGGTAGTAGGATATTTCTGCGAACGCGCGGCAGTGGTGCCTGGTGAGGAAAAGTTGTAGATGCGCGGAGCACGAGTAAATTAAAAGATGTCGGATTTAGATAGGCAAATACAGCAGCTGAAGAAATGCGAGTCGTTGAAAGAGTCGGAGGTGAAGGCTCTTTGTCTAAAAGCCATGGAAATCCTCGTCGAAGAGAGCAACGTTCAACGCGTAGACGCCCCTGTCACTGTAAGTATTTGTTTCTCTGTTTTTATGTATGTTTCTTTCTGTTTGAATGTGAACAAAAGTGATTTGGTTTACTTGGTTGTGATTTAATGGGATAAAGTTTTAATGTGATTGTTTTCTGGGTTCGGGTTTTGAATTGGTTGTGGATTGGTTTTTGATTTCTGGGTTGTTTTTCGTTTTCGGATTTATGCAAATATGTAACTCGACTCTCTCCTCAGTAGCCTGCGTATAACCAAAAATACAAGGTTATTGGAGAAGGAAATAGATGATAGAAGCTTGTTCAGTTTTGAATTTTGCGTTGATAAATTGTTGCAGACTTCTGTGAGATGATTCGATCTGATTGAAAAATTTGCTCCTTATCTGAGAATTTAGGAGGCCTAGATATGGATAATATATTTAAGATTTTGGGGTTGTGTAAAATTTGTTAATGGGGCATGCACAGAGTGAGGCACTGCTATTGAAGTGTTCCTTGCTCGTTTTTGGAACATTTATGCCTATTTATCCAGTCAAAATCCATAGAAGCAACCAAACTAGTGTTTTTAGTGAAGTTATATTGCTTAGCTATTTTATCTTTCCTTTTTCATCCTTAATGGTACTTTAGAATTTAGGTGCAAATGTAGTGCTACATAATGTGGCATTGCACGTAGTGTCCGTTACTGACATTTGCAAACGCCCAGTTCAACAAGACAGTTTTGTGTGAAGAAGTTGATTTGTGTGGCTAATATTAGTTGACTGTTCTGTTGCAAAGATATGTGGTGACATCCATGTGTCAGTTTTGTATAATGATGATTATGTATTGACTACTATGATTGGCCATCTGTCACATTGGCTTGAACTTGAGTATAATCTTATTTATGATTTGTGTGGCTAATATTAGTTGACTGTTCTGTTGCAAAGATATGTGGTGACATCCATGGGCAGTTCTATGATATGAAAGAGCTATTCAAAGTAGGTGGTGACTGCCCAAAGACAAACTATTTGTTTATTGGAGACTTTGTTGACAGAGGATTTTATTCTGTTGAGACATTTCTACTTCTTCTTGCCCTGAAGGTAACAGTAATACATAATTATCTCTTGCAATTAGTTGGCTTTTGCTCTGGTCAACTTTAGCTTGTTCATTCAGATATTCTTGCATTTGCTACCTAGTTCTTTTAAAAGGCTAGTTAACATTAAATATCTGTAATAACTTTCAAGCTTTATTTCTCTCTCTTGTTTTCAAAGATTTTCATGCATGTACAATAATATCCTGGATTTTACAGCACTGCCATTCGATATAAAATACAGGCTGCATGTATTGAATAACAAAGTAACTATCGTATCTTTGCAATTTGCTGAAGCAATGTTACCATCTAAACAACATGCAAGTAGACATATCTAACCATTTGGTGGATTTGGTGTTGATGGTAGAATTCTTAAATTACGGTGGAAAAATGCTTGCTTAGTTTCATGATTATTTTAAAATCCTACTTTGCTTTTTTGGACTTTTTGGGATGTAATGGAAACCTATATGCAAATACTAAAAACTTGGACATCATGTTGATTCAAAATTAGTTCATGGGTTCTAATTGGTTTGAACCTCAGGAAAATATATTTTAGTTTAGGGAATGGTTGGTGTACTTGATGCTCACAAAATAGGTTTTTGAGGAGGAATTTTTTATTACAAGGAGTTCACATCTTTTTTTTTGGTGTGTGTTTTTGGACATCTAATCCTCTAAGGTATCCCTTATCTTTTTGCTTTAAATAATTTAACTTTCTTTCTTATAAAAAAAAGTTCTCAGGTTAATTTTGCTTGATTTTGATGGGACAAGCTATTCAAGCAGTTCAAGTTGAAATGTTTTTTGGATTGGGAGTATTTAAGCTTTGAATAACTAGTTGCATGAATCAACCAATGGTTTTATTATTTAGACATGTCCAATTTTAAACACAACACCCTCAAAGAGTAAAAATCTTCATAATCTAACTGTATAGTCTCTTAAAATTTGTTGCTAAAGCTAATCGATTATGGCCCTTCTATTGATGTTAAAATGCTATGTGAGCACTCATCATACTATTCTCCATCAAGTAGACTTCATAATTTGTTACCCTTTAAGGGTTGTTAAGCATCAATGTTTTCACCTTGTGCCTTGTCCATCTTTACTTTCATACCAACAATTACAAAGCATAGACATATCATGGGTATCTGACTGTATTGATGCAGCCTTTCAATGTTTTCATTTGTTTTTATCAGTTCAATTCTTAGAATTTCAATAAATAATGTGTTCTATCAGGTGAGATATCCAGATCGAATAACACTCATTAGAGGGAACCATGAAAGTCGTCAGATCACACAGGTGAAATCTCTTTAGTTGATATATCCATTTCAAACTCTTATCTGTTCAGAATGTTTAGTTTGTCTTTTCTTAACAGGTATATGGATTCTATGATGAGTGCCTACGTAAATATGGCTCTGTGAATGTTTGGAGATATTGCACCGATATTTTTGATTATTTAAGGTTTGTGAATTTCCATTAGAAAAAATGCTGGATACATGTGATGGAATGTAAGGGAGTTTTAAGAGCCACAGAGTGTAATTGAGTTGCATGTTTATGGGAGGATTTATGTAGTGGCCAGTAAAGTAGTCTGATGTTCCATTTAATCAGATGGTTGTAATTATCATATTGCATTTGGTAACTGCACCCAAGAGAGTCGTAAGTTGGAACTGGTTTCATGATTTTGAGTATCGTGGAAAAATTTGCTGATGTTATTGCTTTCTTAAATACCTGTTTTCTGCATCTATGCTTAGAGGTTGTGTTTATGTCCATTGTTATCTAGCCATTAGAGTTGTTGCAGTTGATTTGCAAATCTTTCTACTTTAACATAAATGCACCAAACTTCTAGCATATATTCTTATCCAACTCAAAAGGTGCCCTGGTTTTTTTATTTTTGTAGTATTTTGGTGTCTTTAGAAACAATGGCTAAATTTTGTTGCTACATATTTTCTGCTATACTTCTTCATGTGTTCTTCAATATGCACTTAGTAGAAGAGGAGTGACCAAGTCACTAGTTTTCCCTTCATTAAATCAAGATGATGCTCCAGGGGCCTTTTTCAGTCATTTTACATTTAATTTACTTCTAGACCAGCCTAAATTCAGTGATTTGTGTTTTCCCTTTACTAATTCTTCTGAATTTTGAGCTTTTGTTGCAGTTTGTCTGCTCTCATAGAGAACAAGATTTTTAGCATCCATGGTGGTCTCTCTCCTGCCATATCAACATTGGATCAGGTAAATGAAGCCATCCTCATATTATTAGAAAACTCTCTGAAGATTTTTGGGATTCTGTTCATGTGACCTTTTCCCCAGATCCAAACCATTGATCGTAAACAAGAAGTACCTCATGATGGTGCCATGTGTGACCTCCTATGGTCAGATCCTGAAGATATTGTAGATGGTTGGGGTTTGAGCCCCCGTGGTGCTGGTTTCCTATTTGGTGGCAGTGTTGTCACTTCTTTCAACCACTCAAACAACATTGACTGTATATGTCGTGCTCATCAGTTGGTAATGGAAGGATATAAATGGATGTTCAATAATCAGATAGTGACTGTCTGGTCAGCTCCAAATTACTGTTACAGGTAAAAAATTAGTGATTTAAAATTCTCTTCTTTCACCTTTCTAGAGTAACCTCATTCTTGGATATTTCACAGATGTGGCAATGTAGCTGCAATCCTTGAGCTCGATGAAAATCTTAACAAGCAATTTCGTGTTTTTAATGCCGCCCCACAGGTTTGTACATGTTATAATCTTTTGGTTAATTAATGGATTTTTTTTTCTCTTTTCCAGTTGTTTGTTCATATGCTTCTGAATGAGGATTCTATAAATTTATCCAGTAAAGACTGCACTGGTTTTTGTTTATGAAATGATGTATCTTCCTTTTCCCCAAAAAGACTAGGGATGAAGTATCATATGTTTGGCTAGCAGTGATCTTATAATTCAGATCCTGTAGGAAATTATTTCTCTCCCTTGTATGCTCCAAATTAACGGCCTACAATTCTTGCTAACCTGGGAGTAAGCATGACTGACATGAACTGGTTTCATATTCCATGTTGCATTTCTGCCTTCTCAAGCACATTTTTTGTTCTGAAATTTCCCCCCTTCTCTTTCTTCCTTCTTTTCCTTTTGTTAGGTTGCCATTGCTGCTTCTTAGATTGATTTACATTGTAAGATACACTGAAAGTTTATCATCAAATGCAGGAATGTAGGGGAGCTCCTGCCAAAAAACCTGCACCTGATTACTTTTTGTGAAGGTGGAAGTTTTATATTTTTAAACTACAATATGCTTGTATTGAAGAGCAAGAAGATTTGCTACCACATGGTAATGATCTCGTGATGCAAGAAGAATTGATGGTAGGCTACTCGATGATCAGCTCATCAAATTAACAGCAAGAATTGGTACTTGCCGGTTTTTGGTCAACTTGTATTGCGGGGTTTGTTTGTTTGATGTTTGCTGGTAATAGAGTATGTAGTATGCAGTATTTCATGCGCAAGTGAACGATGAAATATGCAACACTGTACTTATTCTCCAGAGCGCAGGGAGAGAGCAGCCAAGAAGGGATTTTGCCAGAGGATTCTCTGCTTTCATCCTCGACCATAAATACGATTGGGTTAGTGACTTATGGAGAAGTAATTTTATATCATCATTCTTGTAAAAGTTTTGGATTCCCTTTTTCTTTCTCATGCTTATTCTTTCTTGCATACCAAACGATTCTTTCTTGCATACCAAACGATTACATGACTTGCCTGCTTGAGCACTGCTCGTAGCAGGATGCCTAAGCTATTCCTGGAGAGTTTGCAGCAACAAGGACACAAACCGAATCCGCTAACAACTTCATTTAGTGCATTCATTTGATGGGATCTAGCGAGACATGTTTTAAATCTATAGTATCGCGTATTGCAATTATGTCTCCCTTCTTCGCTCAAACTTTCGAATGAAGCAAGATTCTAGCCTTTGTATATGGAGCTAAAAGAAGCCTTCATCGAATCTTGTAAAAGATGCTGGAGTTGAGAAAAGCTAGAATCGTACGCACTCAGGTTATGACTTTCTCTTTGAAATTGGTAATGAATTTAAAACGCAAGATGGAGCAATTGCCATAAATGAAATCAAGAAGAAAATTCCAAAACTTTAATCAACCAAACTTCCTGTTCTCAAATTACAATAACGCCCACGTGCAGGTTTTTACTTTCAAAGCTCTATTAAGCAACACAAGGATTAGTATTCAACGAAAAGAGTGTGCAGTTTGCTCTCGAGAATTCTTTGAGCAAGTTCTCTTGTTGTGAGTTCTTATTCGAGTCCAAAGCTCTAACGGGCTGCTGCCCAAAATTTTTGCCACCTGCAACTTTTTTTTCTTGCTTTTAATATTTGTATTGATTCCTGGAAGTGCTCATACCCAATCGAATCAAGAAGGATACATCTCTGCAGTCATATCCGGTACTTTGTAAAGATATTGATAAACAATTCTACTTCCTCCATAATTCCACTCAAACTGCCAGAAATTAATAAGTCTGAAAATCCCACTACTTGGCAAAGTTGAAATGGTTCTGTCCGATATTTTGATTTACTGTGTTGATATTGATTCTTTATCAGTTGAAACTGGAGAGAGAGGTGTTCTGCCAGCTGTTTCGGGTACTACGGCGAATTTGAGCATGAATTGGGGGTAATCTTACGGTACTTGCTTGCTGCCAACCATTTTCTGCTTCTGTTCGGATATGGGATTCGACTTTTATCTTTGCCTTTTGGCGTTCTAAGAATTTGGAAAATGATGATCAAGATTGCGTAGGTACTTCAATATCTTTAGCATGAGAAAAGTTGTGCATGGCCTGCAAAAATATGGCTTCGAATACTGTAACTGGATGATGTCGGGTGATAAATCTCTTAATGAGATAGTGCTTCAACCAAATTACATGCTTCGGCACACAAAGCTTGTTATAGTTGTTAATGGGCAAGGTGTTATACCCTATGTTTGTGTTTTAAATCATCTGTTTTCCGTTTTGAAGCTCACGGGAGTAATAAAATTGTCTTCAAGGTTGAAGGTGTGGAGTGGTGTCGATTTGAAGAAACGAGGAGGAACATTTAAGCTTTACCTCTTAAAGACAGTGGAAGTCGTGTCAAAGATATCTCTACAAAGTTGGATGGCGGAGCACCCTGGATTTATCAAGTCTATGCAATTTCCTGACATAATCTAATATTTGAGAACTGCTCTCTCTCTTTCTTTTACTTGGTATGATTAATGGCAATTCTCTGTGAAAACTAATTTGGAACTGTGAACAATAAAGCGCATTGACTTCCTTCGCCTTTAGTAGAAACTTAGGTTGCAGATTGCTGGCCAGTGATGGGCATTTATCTGATGACTTCAAATTAGAATTCCCATGTTGTACACTTCAGTTGGGGAAATTATTGACATTTCCATCTCTAACTTCTGCCACAATCCGAGACCAACCAATTGAAGGAATGTGCACTTATTCCATTTAATCCTGATTTCGCCAGGTTGGGTGAAGCATTTCTAGGCAAAATAAGATTAGCAGTTGAAGATGCTATTACCAAGAAAATTAGAGAAAACGGATAGCACCGCTGGCTTTCAAAACAAATCCCAGTTTATGGTGCTGCTGCAATGAATGTTACTTTTCGTGAACAGTCCTGTCTTTGTTAATTCTTCTGTTGAACCTGAAATCAGTGGTTTATTCACATCTACTAGTGGGATTTCAATTTTGAACTATTACGATAAAGGACCACAGTCTTCTGCTTCCTGCAATGGTCCAGCTACGACGATAAGAACTGCATTGCATGATAAAGTTTTCTGCTCCGATGTAATAATAGTCTGCTTCAATGCAATTCTTTTCACACGATTAAACTACTTTATAGTATATTCAAGTTTGGCTTAGAAGAATAAAATTATCTGAGTATGCACGGGGGGCTTGGCTTGATGTTGGCAACAGGCTAAGTTGCCCAGTGCCCAATTACAAACTAATCCCAGTCTTGCAGGAGACTTCACATCAATTACAAGCTTGACGGAGTGAGCTGGAGGGAATCATTTTTTCTCAATCAATCATGCCTCAACAGAAATAAATTCACTTCTTTCACACGTTGTTTTTCGTTTCAGGTAAATCAAATGCACAGGATAGTAGACGAAGCACCTGATAAATCTCTTCTAAACACTTCTGGATGGAGAGATACACTGTTCCTAAACTGTACATTCAGTACCCTAATGATGAGATGAAACTGAATATATCGGTAAATTCTCCTCCGATCATGCCAGTTTCAAAGCATGACATTGATGCCGCCATTCACTTAGATGCGACAATCACTGTTGCTGGATTCGAATGACATTGTACCAGTAACATGCATCTCGCTTAATTTAAATATCTATCGGCTGCAACAGATTTTCATTTAGCCCATTCATTTTCTTGAAACTGACTTTGACATTGATGTTCAACCAATTGAGCTTCATTCTCAACCAGTGATTTGCATATATTGAGCCAGATCTTCATGATCTCCAAAAATCTCAAGAAATAACCTAGCCGATATCATTAGATTAATCAATATTACTGCATTATTGAAGTGGGGCAACATCGGTAATCTTAACATGCATTTAGTCCAGGTTAAAGCTAGTTGAATTTCCATATCAATCTGCATTAGGTTGCATCACGTTTCTGCTACTGCTGCGTGGGTTCACCGAGCTACCCAACTAGGTTGCCATTATCATCATCTTATTAGATCCCCAGGCACTTTGTAAAGTCTTGGGAAGCCAAACTCATTCATAAATCATATATCCATAAAATTGCAACTGTGAAGTGGATTACTGCGTAACCCCAATCCTGTAATCTTTTGCTTCATCCAATTAACTGGCTATTCATCTCACAAATCAGAATACATGTTTGAAGTCTGCAATGTCAATCATCCTCGAAACCGCCTTCGTGTCACATGGGAACCTACATCTGAGAAGAGGATTTCCTTTGCCACTTCGTCATGGTCTGAAATTTTCTGAATCAATTCTGGGTTGGGATTTGCAGTGTTCTTGCAACTTATGCTACAATCAGAAACCCTGTATATGCATATAAACCAAGTAGAAAGTGAAGTTGTGTCATTCTTGTACCATTTTTGTACAGAATTGTCTGTTCCACTGCAACTTTGTATAAAGTCAGCTGTCTTCCAACAGGTAAAATTGGGGAATAAATTTTAAAAAAATTAAATTAAATCATAATATTAAAATTATTTCACCCAGTGAAATATTAAATTGTTTTGATAAATACAAAAGGAAAAAATTACAAAGGGTAAAGGGGTAATTACAGAAATTGTTGCGGTCCCAACCTCCCTGGAGGACCGGACGTAGACACGGAGTCCACACTGAACCCGGTCCATCCAACTCGAATTCATCCAAAAAAAAAGTACCGGTTCAGGATACGACCCGTACAAATTATATCCTAAATAAAGCCCACTCTTTCTCTCTCTCTCTCTCTCACTTTGCCTCCTAACACCTCTCGACCAGGCTCCGCAGAAACGACATCGTTCATGTGCTTCGCTCTGAAAAGTAATGGATCCAGCTCTTTGTATTTCAGCCAGCGAACCCTTTAACCCCCAACCAGATGTATCAACTACAAAAATAACGGTCTCGGGCGAGAAAAGAGCGGCAGGTAACGGAGAAGCCGAAGAGTCAGTGATGAAGTCTCATAAAAGAGCTCGAACTGGGACGGAAAAGGAGGCAAAGCGTGTGGCGGAGATCGTGCTGGTGTTGTCGGCCATGTGGAGGATGAGGGGAGGAGGGAGGGCGCCGACGGAGGCGGAGCTGCGGCTAATGGCCGAGGCCAGAAAGAAGTTGGCGGAAATGTGTGAAAACTTGGCGCCGAAAGACATTGTGGCGAGAGAGGCAATTGTGAATTTGATTGAGGATTTGGGACTTAATGGGAGGGATAAGGAGCAGAAATTAGGGTTTCGTGGACAAAGGTTGAGTATTAAGGAGAAAGTCGAGCTTAGTAAGAAGAAGGTAAAAAGGGGTTTTGCTTTTGTTGTTATTTTAGCTTGTTTTTAAGGGATTAGAATTTTGTAGCTTGGTTTTAATTTTGCTTAATTTGGCATGTGTGTGTGTGTTACCTTTTACATGTTTGGCCATGTGGTTTAGTTTCAGTTGAATAGATATTTAAAAAAAAATTGCTGTGAGCTTAGTGAGAGGCAAGTAAAGGGTTTTTCTTTGGCCTGTTTGAATGGTTTTCATGGGATGAATGATCGTCGGTTGGCTTTGGTTTTGGTTAATTTCGTGTGTAATGGATTTATAGTGTTTGGCAATCATCTTTGATTGTGGGTTTAGTAATAGGAGAGTAAAGATTTTTTCTTTTTGTTTGTTTATATGGTTTTTACTTAGTATGGGATTAAAATTCGTACTATTGTTCAATATTGGCTACCATACTAGAGGCAGTGATGGAAAAAAGTGGAGAGGGAAGAAATTAATTTCAACTTCTCTGTGTCATATTTTTGGTTTCCGTGGGTTAAATTGATTTTTGTATGGAATTTCTGAATTACAGTATTAAGCTGCTTTTTGTTCTGTCTAACACGCATTGGCTACTATACTGTATGCAGTTGGTTCACTATGTTTATTTAGCAGTTTTGTATTGGTGTTTATTCCTTTGAATTTGAAACTTTGTTTTTTTTTCAGTATTGTGTTGTTTTTTTTTCAGTATTGTGCTATGTTTTGCTTGTGAAAAGGTTACAATAATAAAACAAGTTGAAGTTCTTTCATTGTTATTATGTACAAGAGACACAAATTGAGAAGGTTGAGTTATGAATGGGAAGATGAGGGCTTAGGTTTTGTGGGACTAGTGATGGTTGGGTTTCTATCAAAAAATAAAAAATAAAAGACCATGGGTTGGTTTGGATTAATTTGGTGTTTTGTGTTTGATTGATTTGGATTTTAATGTATTTATTGATTTTGAGTAGGTCAGTTTGTTTCACTGAATTATGTTAATTAATTGATGTCAACCCAAGTTTATTCTCATTTGATTGGTATATTAACGTGATATGTAGTTATGTTTAACTAATTGAACTACTTCTGAAAGAGAGTCTGAGATACATGATTTTTTTTATTCTGCTAAAACATTGGATCCAAGGTTATTGTTTTTCTGGATCTTTGACAGCTCTAACTATCCTGGCGTAATTTGTTGTTTCTCTTTATTTGGCACCATTATATTAGAATTGCTACTTTAACAAGTTGTATGGGACAGTACAGTATGCAAATTATAACATTTTCCTTTCCCTTTTTTATCCAGATGGAAGAATCGAAGAAATTTACAGCACAACCTACTACTTGTACTCACCCAATGCAAACAAGTTTTGGTGCTGCAGCTGAGAGCCGTGGAACATCACCGATGGTTCGCATGTTTCCACCAGATAAAATAAGTTCTTCACCCACTTTGTCCTCTGGAGGGTTTCCTGCTTCATCTGTTCATGTTCATGCTGCTACTTCTACATCTCTACCATATCAGTTGCAGAACAATGACTTAAGAGCTCCTATAGTTTCCACTGGACTGCCTTCTACATCTTCATTGGCACTGCCAAGGGTGGAGAGACAGCAAATTAAATTGGATGCAGGATCAAATGGGTCTTCATATGGATTGCAAGCAAATTGTAAGTCCTTCCCTATTTTCTGTGGTTACAAATAATGGGGTATGTGGTTGGTGATGTTATCCATTTTTTGCTTCTTGGTTTACTCTGAACTCCAGTAATGATTCTTTTTCCTAAATAAAATACTAAGCTGTTCATTGTCATCATATTATCATCATTAATATCTTTTTTGTTTCATGCCTCTTTTCCTCAATAAAGTACTTATGCTTCAATTTGATTGAACTATTCACGTTTGTGTATTTTCAGCAAATGCTTCTACAAATTATCCGCAAGTAAATTCTCAAACATGGACTGTACAGGCCCAATCAGAAAACAAGGGTCCAAATCATATTCCTATCCACATTGAAGGACGTGCTGATTTTTCACGGACAGCTTCTCAAGCTGCAAGAGATCAGACCTTTAGACCATTCATTACTCAAACTGCATTGGGAAATATGCCTAGCATGCATCAAGCTACACAAGGCACAAATCTTGTTCAAGCTCCACAATTTGCAAAGAGTCACAATGAAATTGCTAAAATTATTCAGAAGCTATTGCATCCGAAGCTTCCTGAGCATCCTACTTGGACCCCTCCTTCAAGGGAATATATGAACAAGGCTTTGACTTGCCAAATTTGCAAACTCACGGTCAATGAGGTGGAATCTGTATTTCTTTGTGATGCTTGTGAGAAAGGATTTCACTTAAAATGTCTTCAAATAAATAATCATAAAGGAATACCTAGAGGTGGTGAGTGGCACTGCATCAGTTGCTTGAAATTAAGCAATGGAAAGCCTATACCCCCTAAATATGGTCGTGTCATGAGGAGTAGCAATGCACCGAAAATGCCTTCTAATGCATCAGTGCTTCAGTCTTCTTCGGATAAGAGAGTTGGACATGTAGATCCAAAGGTCAATAATCAGCAAAAGATAACCCTGAATGGAAACTCTGCAGGGTCTGGTGCTGTGGACAGCAACCCCATTGAGTTTGCTTCTGATTCAAAAATTCACAATATGAGAGCAACACAAGGGGGTAATTTTGTAAGCACAAAAAATATGGATCAGGAAACTTCAGCTGGAGCTAGCCTAAGTAACTTAACAAATGCTATGGGGGTTGTTTGTAATTCTCCTTCTTTTGGTTCTGGTGAGAGACTGACCCAACCTACTCAAGCATGCGACTCATCTATGCACTGTGAGAAATTGGCTTCTGAATCAAAAATACAGCTTCCTTCTATATTGTCAGAGACAGTCAGGAATGATTCTGGTTCTTCACAACCTACACAGAATTCACAAGTTGTCTTTGCCGATCTGCCAAACTGTGCTGATGTTTCTTTAATGAATTTTCATGAAAACAACTCTACATCTAAGGAGGACAAGAAAGTTGTTGCTCAGCCAAACCCTGCTGGGAATTCTGTGAATTTTTCTAATGTCTTGCACAATGTGGAATGGATTGGTGACATACTTCAAATTGTGGATGGGAAAAAATTTTACCAGTCTTGTTGCATTGGTGGAGTAATGTATAAAGTGCAGGATCATGCTCTTTTACATTCTAGCCATGACAAATTCATACCGTCTAAACTTCAGGCAAGCATAGAATCATGCATTTCCTGGAACTCATTTTACTTGTAAATCTGTTCGAATTTTATATGTATAATTTTTTTTTGGTTTCTAATGTGTAGAAGTTTTGATTTCCTGTCACAGGCCATGTGGGAGGATGCTGGAACTGGATCAAAGTGGGTTATGGTCAACAGGTGCTTCTTTCCTGGTGACCTGCCTGAGGCAGTTGGCCGCCCATGTGCCCCTGAAAGCAATGAGGTGAATTGGTTTCTGAAATGTACTTTAATGTTTATTTTAATCTAGATTAATCTTATTGTAAACATGCATTTAGGTGGTTTTCCTACTGGTTTACTGGGAAAGAGTGAGGCATTCCCAAGTTATAGCTTTATGTTCTCTTAATTGAAAATCTGCCTCTATCTGGAATTGGATATACGTTATGTTATTATGTATATCAGCTTTCATTTTAACACTGTTTTTATATGCAGCTCTATGAATCTAATAATGAGAGCACTGTAATGGCTGGCTTGATTCAAGGTCCATGTAAAGTTCTCCCTCCTGGCAAGTTTAAGGAAGAGAGTGAAAGACTCAATCAATTAGGAAATGAGGCAAACAAAGCAAGACAGTCGGTATTCTTGTGCCAGTAAGATTCTTTATTTCATTCATACCACACAGACAGTTCATCATGATTTATAATTGCTTTTCAAAAGATGCATGATATATTTCTGCACTCATGTTAGTTCTCTTTTTCCTGTTAAAGATAGTGCCGAGGATACTAGTAATTTTACTAGTTTTATTAGGTCACAGTGTCTTACAAGAACACTACTAGAACTCAATATCATGCTAATATTCTTGGGAAGCAAATCTTCATGAAGGAAACAGTCGGATAGGGAAGAGAGGAGAGAGAGATAGAGAGACTGAGAGGAGGACTTCATTTATTTTTTAATATTTTTAGGTAAATATACATTAAAAAAAATAGTGACTGGAAGAGATTGCACCGGCTTCGAGGCAGCAATAAATAGAACTTCCTCCAAGTGGGAAGATGGGTGCCAAGAATGCTTCTCCTGATACATGTCTTGGAATAAAGTAATTTTCTTAAATTCTGTCATGTAACCGGAAATCCATTCTTTTGGACTTGACAGCTAGAGTTATCGTAGATTAAATTTGATATTTTGTTTGAATGGGAAATAAGTTCACTGGAGTTGTCATTTTTTCATCTGATGGTGAAATTTTTTGTGCTGCAGATGGTCTTATGACGAACTCAAAGGCGTTTTTCGGCCAGTTTCTGGTTAAACAGATAAAAGCTGCTGATGAGAAATGGGTGCTCCCAACTTTTGATTTGCAAGGGAATGCCATAAATGTTTTTATTATTGTAGCACATGTAGCTTGTAGTCCTAGTTTTAGAGATGTTTTGGTAGTGCTAATTGGCACTAGTCATAAATACCCAAGTTTGTCGATTTATGTTAAAAAGTATCTTAATTTAATTCAGTTAGTAGTACTAGTACTAGGGGTAATATTTTTGTTTAGCACCTAACTATATTCTTTTGTTGCATTAGCACTTGAGTGCTTAAGCGAATAGCATTTTTACTTTTAATGAATTTTTTGAAATTTCAAAGTTACTCCCACCGATTATTTTCATTTGCATTTCTTTGTGCCGTTTTTATATTGTCATAATGTGATAATCGTTTGATATTGTTGACCAGACTGTCCGGTGTCACCATAGATGTTGTAAGTAAAATTGTTCCTTGTTTCAGAGGATAAAAAACAAGTTGATATCAGGGAATTAACCCAGGATATTGATCAAAATAACTAGGCCCTCTGTCCAGGAAATTCATTCATTCATTTTCCCTTGAAATTGTGTGATCTTGGCCGACCAGCCCGTCAAACTGTACTGTATAATAAGCTCATTAAACACGGGTAAAAAAGAAAAAAAAATCATATTTTAATTTACTATAATAAGCTTGTCTTATGTCAGGCAATCTTTCAAGCCTCTGGAGGTTGCCCGAAGGAGGACCCAGATGATCAAATGGTGGTTTAGCGAGCGACTACTGACGAAGCCTAATGCCTGGGGATGGATGAAGAAAAAGAAAAGACGCAGACGCACCCAGAAGAGAAGCAGCAGCCGATAGGTAAGGCTGAGGTACTTCGGAGATGGCTTTTACCTTCACCGAGCTTGAACAAGAATTACTGCAATGATGGTGACTACTACTTTTTCAGAAGTTCGTCTTCCCCCATTCCCAAGGTTCGTTTTAATTCATCTTTACAAGGAGATAAAGCAGGTTACATTTTTAATTACCTGAGAAATTACTTGGAGGTTGATCGAGCTGAAAAACAGTAAGAGCTGATCAGTAGAAGTCGAAGTGGGAAGATAAAGAAGAGGGTGAGCTTCAGATTTACTCAAGAGTCTGATATATTCACATTTTACTCACCAAAGGGAGAGTCTGAGCATCGACTCCTCCCAGAATTTTGTCAAAAATTTCATTTCAAGCAGATTCATTGTTTTTGTTTGGATTTGTTAGACTTTTGGGCTGTGAACAGGTAAGATGCGAGTGACCACCAGGCCAATTAGTCTGAAAGTACTTTTGGAAAAGAAGCAAAATCTTTTCAATCTTGACAACCCAACTAACTACCATCATCTTGAATTAAATAACAGAAAGCGAGGGAAAAAGAAAACATGCAAAGCAACTAAAATCAAATGGCATATGATCAAACAGGTGGGTAGAAAAGCAAATCCTCTTATTAGTAAATAAACACATACAGTATTTAGACATAATAATAGGTTACAACGAAAGCAAAATGAAAGAGGGATGGGGGTCTACTCGCTTTATTTACTTCAATGATTTGGATTGAAGGGATCACAAACTTTCAAGGTTCATTTATAGGAAGATAGTTAACTACACAGTCAATACAATGGCACACAAAATACACGCATAAAGGATAATGAAAAGCTACTTTCAGTTTTATCTAAGCAAAAGAAAGAGATGCTACAATGTGGAAGAACTGTAGCTTCTCTATTAGCTCTTTAGCATGGCTTGTGCCGCGGCGCTCCACTCGTTGAAACAGCTGTTCACTACACTGATCACCAATGTGGGCATCAACAAGGACTCCAGCCACACTCCGACAGGTATTGGCGAGGGCTCGACCCACCTCGGTTGGGTCGTCCGGCTGGGTAACCACCAGAGGACTTCCTCCTTTGAATACCTCTAACTTGTTGATTGTAAATGAACCATTTGCATCAACTACCTCCTTGAATTCTTGTAAGCTTGACGCATAAACTGGTATGTTGAAACTGTCGCGCTTTTCACTACTAACTAGGCCCTATAATATTCATGTATATAAGTTAATTTCAGAAAAGCCCAATACGGAAGGAAATATTGGTCGCATTGACCCAAAAGAAACAATGCTAACCCAAGTAAAAGGAAGCATGAATACCTTATGATAATCTATGGACCATGTCCTGATTACCGTAGTTGATTAAGGGACATAGATCATACGTAAATGTACTCTAACATTGTTTGAAGATGTGTCTGGGCCCTACATTAATTTCATCGTTATCTGATCAACCATGATTTGTGATCATATATATACACAATTTGGTTGTTTCTTGTCTCGCTATAGAACATGATTGTGTTGTGCAACATTTATGTATCTATTGATTTACTTCTGCGGTCACTGAAATTGTACACCCACTAGGACAAATATTTATCATACTGCCGACAAGATGATTGGCAAATGGAAGGTAAGATTTCACTAGGGGAGTGGATCAAACGGCTAGGATGGATGTGGGTTAGTCATGACCAGTGACAAATTCATGATAAGAGTTAATGAACCCAAGCACACTTAATCATATCTACCCTTTTGCATGGTATTTTCTTACTTTTTGGTCTGCCAACAAAAAGCATAAGCATATGGGCATAATCCAAGTCACAAAAGAAGGTGCCCTAATCTCACACACTCAGTCACAAAATGTTAAAATGTTTCATGATCACGATGATTACCTCCTGGACAAGATCATTCCAAGCATCCTGAAAGTGGGTCCCAAACAGAAGGCCTGGCCCGCCTTGGTCTGTGGGGTCAGCTGAGGTTCTGCCTAAGCAGACAAGAAACATTGACCCGCCTCTTCTCATCTCTTTCGATCTTGATCCAAGAAATGCCGCCAAGTCTGTTTGGAACTGTTTCTTATATGCATTCGCTGCCTGCTCATTTGCTTCATGGATGAACACCCTTCCTTTGTTATATGCCGTTGACCTCTTGTCAAGAACACTCTCTGGCACCTGATTTTCATGCATATTGTTTGTTTATACCTTAGAATAAAACAGGCAGCAAAAGAAAGTGTGATTTTGAGAGTGTTTCCTTCACTCTTAGAAAAAAAAGCACTTGGATTGTTAAAAGCAAATTTTCCAAGAAAGGCTTCTGAACTTTTTACTATGTTGTCATTTTCCCAGGTCGCATGACTTCTTTCTTCGAAAACAAAAAGCAAAGGCATTATTCAAAAGTAGTTTTGAAAAACAGTTTCTTGCAATAAGTTTCAACCAAGAAGACAATATGGTTAATGCAGTAACCTTTTGACCTTCAAAAAAGCAGGAAAAAACCAGAAGGCTGGGTTCATTAATTTGACTCTCGGTTGATCGATGATTGTGTATCTATATTATTACCAAACTTAGAACAGTGTGTGTAATAAAATAATAATGCACCGTGATCGAATATTATGTAGGTAGGTAACAGCAGAAGCTAAGTTATCAAGAAAATCACCTGAGACAGCCAATGCAAGGAGAATGCAGAGTGGAAAAAGTCGATTGATCTCGTTGGAAAAAGCCGGCGGTAAAATGATCCGGGGACTCCGGCTGCGAAATAAGACCGGTGGTTATCGGACGCTAGACATTCTTCCAAGCTACTACCAATGGGAGGGAGGAGCTGAAAAAGAGTGTTGAAGTCATTGCTAGGGAGGTCGGAGAAGAAAGCTGAAAACTCCGGTGGCTCGTAACCGGAGGCCTCGTAACGTTTGATGATGTGTTTGATTATAACGTCGACGATATAGAGTGTGTTATTTCCGCAGGAACACCCTAAATCTGCGACAGAAAAGGAAACTTCATCAGATGATGGGTTTAGTTGAACACTGTCTAGGGTTTCTCTGAGTAGGTGGAGCACGGATCGGGCATGTATTGCCTGCATAACCAGAGAGAGTAAATAAATAAATTAACATAAAATAATCTCACAGAAGAAGAAACAACTCAAACATGAAAATTTAAAAGAAAATCAACGTGTGTGTACACGAAGGCAGAAGAAACAAGAATAAGAAAGGAACCTGGGCTTGAGAGTTATTGGCATAGCTCGCTTCTCCTTTGCCTCCTTTCATGCTAAGTATGGTCTCAAGCTTTCTTTCAGAAACAATTACTTGGTCTCCTTTAGCAGCCATTGTCTGAATTTAATATAGATAACAACACAACACACAGCAAGAGCTAAGAATAGGTGCTTTTGCTTGCAGCAGCTTGTTGTATGTAACGTTGAATGTTAATAGTAGAGGAAGTGCTTACGTTTTTTGCTTCCTGGGTATGTGATGAGAATAGCCAGAGTCGACTATATATATATATATATATATATATATATATATATAGGAAGGAAGGTAGGCTACATATAGCAAAGGGGACAGGGTAAAGTAGTGTAGTTTTTGTGCTGTAAATAGGTTGGTAAACGAAATAATAGGTATTATAATTAGAAGCAAATTTCCAAATACAGAATAAAAAAAAAGAAGAAGTTAAAAGAACCCAGCACATGCAGCGAGAAAGGCAAACCCAAAATTGACGCCGGATTTTCCATTTTTCCGATCTCTACGTAACTCCATATTTGCCGGACCGTCAGATTGCATTTTCATTAATTTAATTTGCATAGCAGAAAACATACGTACGGAACAAGAAAATTTATTACATTCTTGATAGAAATATATTCTTTTACCCCTTTTTCATAAAGGAACAAGTAAGTAGCCATTAACCAAGAGAGAAGGTAAACACAGTCCTTGTGGCCCCAAGCTAGCCCTATATAAACCAACACCAATCCTTGCTATACCATTCAACAATCGAGTAGCTTTCAATTGGAAGAAAACAAAAAAGCGGGATGGCAGGTATTTGTGTATGGTCATTAACTTGACATGCTTGGAGCCATCGTTAAGTGCATGCAGAAAGGTGTTTTTGGATTGTAGGTTAATGGCATGCATGCTGCAGCTGTAGTATTTATAATTAAGAATTTGCAATTCAAAGATAATTATTGGGTAATTATCTCCAAAACGATACGTATAAAGACAGTAATTAACAAACAAATTGGCAAACCCAATATAATCAGAAGATCGATGATGACAATCACTATGTTTCTTAAAGCTATTACTAATGTTAATTTCTTTCGAATAATTATAGCTTAGGAGAATGATTAGGAGGGGTTGTTGCCTCAGCTTAAGCAAAGAATGATAGTAGTCAGCCAATCCATGCAATGAAACTTTCTCCCTTTTTTTTCATTAAATATTGTTTAATTAAAGTTAATTATTTTGATTAATGAGAAGACTTTTAAGGGATAATGGGGGATCAAAGATATCAATTAAAAGATTAATTATGATTTAATTAATTATTAAACCATCACCTTCCCCTCCAGAAATCAAGGTTCATATTTTAATTAATTAATTACCAGTGAGTACTCCTTTCTAGTTTTAACTACCAACCAGACTACTAGTCTTTGTTGGATTTGATGTTGGATACTCGGACAAAATTAAAATGCCGCCACTGCTCGCATTACTTCTCGCATAGCGCATATTGTTTTGGTGTTAGACTACGAATTGATTGGATTTACACGCTCTCAACAGGGGAAGTGACAAGAGTAGTAGAATTTAGAGAGGATTAATGGCGGTACTGTAACCCTATTTTTGAAAACCCTAGCAAGCTAAAGATAGACCAGTAATTTTCTTGTTAATATACAAGCGTGAACCCACTCCCATAACTGCCCGTGACAGTCGCCGGTTCACGTGAATCTAGGGCTGACCACCATGCATAATTTCATCTTCTTCTTCTTCTCCTCCTCCTTGATGTTTGATCTGCTCCTAAATAAGATAGCTTTTGCTTTTTTCCTTTAACTGCTAATTAACTACCCCTATCTTACACTCTATTGCAGTTACCACTTGTAGTTAACACATCACGTAAATACAATTTCCATGCAAATTAATTTAAGTTAGTAGTCATGATTAGAGTGACAATACTGGAAAAGGGAAAGTGCTTTGGCATCGATGGTGTTATTAGATTGGTCAGTAATGGTTTATGTAAAATTATATTATATTGCCGTTTGTTTGGACAAAGCGTGTAAAAGCTTCGCAGCAGTTAAAAGGAAGAAAGAAAGAAGTGGTGGCATGGTCAAAAAGAGAGGATGGAAGGTAGATTTATAGGTTTTGTTGGTATCATATCCTGGAGTTTTTGACTTCCATGGATCACTTTCAATTCCCATTTTCATACTTACTGTGATCGCATACACATGTACATGTACCATTCACCCAACAAGATGAAGCAAACCATGGAGTTAATTCATTGGAGGAATGGATGCTTGCTAAGAAGTGAGTCCCGATTCTTCGAGCTCACAGTCACATGCATCTTAAAGAAACCTGCAGACCCTAGATTCTGCAAATTGAAAGAAACCGGTTCTTTGCACTGCTTGAGAGGAACAACCTTCCTGTAATTATTGAAAGCAGTTGCACTGAATGGTTTGGTTCTGGATTTATCAGGCAGTACCTAATACATAGGTAGGGTACAGTGACGACAAACATACATTAGAATTTTATTGATGTCTGTTATTGAAGGTTGATTGGATCGGAAGCTAGATTGGGTATTTCCTATAAGTGAGGGCCAAGAACAGAAAGAAGCAAAAGCAACCAAGAAAAAACTGCACGTATTGATGGAAATTAATTAGATGGGATCAATCAGCAAGCAACAAAAACATTTTAAAATTGATGTCTGTTGACAAGACCCATAGATATTGCAGCGGCATTGCATTGGGCTAGCAGCTGCCAGTTCGAGGGTAGTGCAAATTGCAGAGTTGTTGGCATGAAATTCTGGTTTTCAATTTATTATAAAATTATACTTTTGTCAGATCAAGGACCCCAAAATCTGGGTTTCATTTTCAATATTCGATGTTAAACTATTGGATAATCATAACTTACACGTCTTTTGGCTGATAACTCAGATGCAAGTCTTTTTTTGCTATCAGCTGACAGCTCTTGGTTTGCGTCATCCAAAAGTCTATTTGGAACGTTGACAATTGATTTTACATGTCTTAACCACCCATTGGACATCAAAGCAGACAGATGAAGATTCATCTCTCTTAGATTTTCCCGAGAAGAGCAGTAGAGCAATAGTTGCATTTGTGACACACGTTCAATGTAGACAAAGAAGAAAGTTTTGTTGGATGATTTTAGAGAGGTTTAGAAGAGTTCCATACATCCTCCACCTATTGGATTCGGGTCCTTCACCGCCGTCAGATTTAGTTGGAGTCCCCTTTCTGATACAATAACCTCGGGTATCACTTTCCTTGGTACTCAGCTAGTCTGTTCCACATCAAATAGAAGGTCCTCTGATTCATTTTATTTTGGAAGCAAAGCCCAAGGAGCATTCTTTTTCCTGCTCATTTTTAACTTCATACATGCATATCCCTTCATGAACACCTACCAATATGCTATTGAAAATTTATAGACAAAAAGACAAACATGCGAAAGGCATAGTAGTTACTTACAGTCACTTGCAAACCACTCTTGTCTCAGTAACCTATTAGAGAAACATGGAAAAATCTCTGTATCATACACATCCAAACAGTTGGGGAAATGGTTTTGGTCTGAGAGAAAACAGACAGACACATTCCCATGTATGAAGGTTACAATCAAAAACCATGAACAAACAAATTTCTGACAAATGTCATCGGGTGTTTAAACTAGAAAGCAAACATAAATGAGACAAGGCAGTAAAACTTCTTTTGAGTAATGCAAGTGTTCAATGACCTTTACAGATCAAACCATATTTGGGCCAGAGAACCGAGGAAGAAACACCACTGGATATAACCCAGCCAGAAAAACACACAACTTACTGACCAGCAGATGGATTTGTCAGCAGTTCAAGTGATTTTTTTAAGTAGTCCACTGCAACTGATACATCATCAAATGCCAAGGCTCCTACTGCAAATCTCGCTGCCTTGTGTGCCTCGGCAATTTTCTCAGCTGGGGGCTGGTAATTGCTGTCATATTGATATATTTGAGCTGCAGCTGGGGCAGGTTCAGATATTGTCCCATTTCTGCTGCTTGCAGTGTATTGTGAAGTTGATGCATAACTTGTCGTGGGAGCAGCCGACTGGTGAGAGTAGGAAGTCTCAGAGCCTTGATAGTAAGAAGGATAATGACTCGGTACCGATGGGAGACTACTCTCACTAAAACTCGGATAAGACTGAAAGTTGGGATAACTATAAGGAGTTTCCTGAGAAGGGTAATTATGAGGCAAATGTTGTTGGGGTTCTTGAGGGTAGGATTGATGGTGGTATGGCTGAGAATATGTCGAATTCTCTGGTCTGCTTGAGGGTGGAGGGGTAGCAGGAAACTCATGACTAGGGTAACCAGCACTAGGGTGAGAGTATGTAGAACTATCTGATCTGCTCAGTGTTGGATGAAAATCATGGGAAGGAGGCAAAGGAGGAATATCAGCAGAATGCTCATGGAACTGAGGCGGTGGTGGAGGAACATTTGCAGAATAATGATTAAGTTTATCATGGAACTGAGATGATGAATTGGAATCTGATCCAGGGCCCTTAATTGTAGATTCACTCGTTCCAAGATCCTGCAAATGTTAAAATAGGTCAAGACTCGTCAAAAAATTCTAGATTTCATCGATGACTTTCATCTAACATGAAGATAAATTAGAACCTACAAAAAATTCAGTTATTTAAATGAGAAAACAACCAATTTCACTGTCTATCATGATTTTGCAATTGAAGAACAAACTTATCAAAAACTTTTAAAGTAGGACAGATGGTGAATACACTAGAGATTGTTATCCCGCACACAACAGTGTCCAGCTTTTCCCAAATGCATTTATATAGAAAATGATAAAAGAAGATATAAGACAGTTAAATTATACTGCAAATTTCACTCAAAATTACCTAAAATAAGCATCAAATTTAAATATGCCTTTCTAACATCATATGTCAAACAATAGTAAGAACAGTTCTTTGCCGCTTACAACAACATGAATTACCTTATCATGATGTTCATGCACCAAGAAGTTACGATTTTTTCAAGTAATTATATGCACGAATCCATCCTATTCATCCATTACACTAACCAGTTCTATTTGGCAGAAATGTGGCTGAAAGAGCTAAAAGAAGGGAGCAAGGATAATGCATATATATGTTTTATTTCAGTCAAAAAGCTCATGACCATACAGCTGTTGAGTTTAGAAACATACATATGAACCACTAGGCGTAGTTGGTGGAATTGACAGATCTTCACCTCCACCAGGAGGGCCTGGGATGGGCTGCTTTCCTTCCTTCAAAGCCTTTCTTATATCTGCAGCTTTCCACGCTGCATACTTCTGTTTCTGCTCAAGCTGTAAAAATTTTCATAAAAGCATGAATGACCCAACTGTTACCAATGATATCTAAGATAATCCATTAAATAAAAGTTAAAAGATTGTCAAACGTCAGATGACATAAACCTAAAAGATTAGAGCAGATGTAACTTTGATGAGGATATAGTATGATTAAAAACTCACATCGAGTGGAAGAGCACCAAACTGGTTTAGAATCTCAAAGAAAATACTAGCAGCGTAAAAAGTTTTTGCAGTATTCCTGCAAAAAGCTCAAAACATTTAATTCCACTATCATTTACAGATAAAAATGAACTAAGAAATGAGAATTTGGAAAAATCATAATTTGCACATGTAATGTGAATAAGGAGACCAGCATTCCAGTACTACTAAATATTTGCAATAGTCATGGTAATCATAATTATACACTGATGATCAGAGACTTGGGCCATGACAAACAGCCTTAGACTCCTTAATCAACTATGGGGAAAAAAATCACTCAAAGGAAGGTGGAGCTCAAGGACGGCCTTCAGTGCCACATGACTTATGGGACCATGTGCATATCACTTTGCCTAACATCAATTTTTTTTAGTTTTATTCTGCGATATTATCTCTATATAAACCACCATTTTGAACCTTGCATTTACAGGCACCCTAGACTGAACCTATCCTACTTTTACTGATCAACCGTCAACAGCTTCCCACTGGTCCCTGAGTCCCTCAACCTGTGTTGGTAAGTCCAACTGATCCATGAAGCAAATAAGAAACAAGCACAGAAAGAGCATCAAGACACTGAGGCAATCTTCTGCAAGTGCCTCACAATAAGACATACAATCACCAATTACTTAAGAAACTAAGGTTACAGCTACAGGTGAGTCCTGAGGTATAAGCACCGGATGCCAAACTATACAAAACCATATAGAAGAAAAACGAGTATGTCATACAAGTCTGCTCGTCCAGCACGATCCTGCTTATCTGCCTTGGCAAAAACATTCAAAGCAAATCCCTCCAGGTGCAAATTGTCTTCAGGCGTCAACTGCAGTGACTTCTTATCCTGTAAAGGTGCAATACCATTAGCCACCAATTAGGATAATAAGGTAGTGATGAAAGAGAACCAGAGTCCTCAAAGCATAAATTTTTTTTGGAGGGAAGAATTTGAAGAGTTTACAACTGAAATTTACATTTGATTGAGAGAAAGTTACAAAGTGAGCAATTTTCATCGGTATGATAAAAAAAATGACATAACACAGAGGAAACTCCACAACCAGAATTAAATAGACCACCTGATTTCTTAAAAGCATCATATAACAATCAAAAAAAATATTTCTATCAAACATCAGAAGTTTCTTGCTATTTAAAAAAAGAAAATTTGTATAATGTATGGGCATTACAGGCAGCAGAAACACTCCAAATAGATTATGCTGCAAAGCGGATCCCAACCATTGTTGTTGCACAGAAAAATTAGGCAACTGGGTAGCCAACAATCACCCAGAGCCTTTGTACTAGTGCCATACTACGACTCAAAAAGCTTCTCTATTTCACACAGTAAAAATGAAAACTTTCAATCATTCAACTCTCCCTCAGTTTCTCGGAAAACAAACATAACCATTTGACTAAACACATCCATGATCAGTAACATGTCTCAAAACTCAAAAAATTTCACCCAAAACTCCAGCTAATCACAAATAAATGTACAATTAAGAAAAAAAAAGAAATTGATAATATCAAAACAATGGAACAGCAATATTATACTGCTTAAAAATTCGAAAAAGAGACCTTCTCGAGCTGGTTCATGAGAGAGACAAGGAGAGAATTAGTAGTCTTGGTCCGCTCGCTCTGTGGAATCCTCAACCCTCTCTCCATTGCATATAATCGACCTAAATAATCAACAAGTTCAAAAACGACGTTAATTTAAACTAATAGCAGAGAGATCGAGCCAACAATAACAAAAAAAAAGCCTAGGTTTAACACATGCAAAGAATAAAGGAAAAAAGTAAGATCGATCAACTTACAATAGTAAGCGACGACGGGCTCGTGCTTTTGTAATTCATCGGCTCGTTGTAAGTACGGTAACAGCAGCTTCGCCGGCTCTGTTTCGCTCGCCATGCCTCGCCCTGCTCGCCGTAAGCTTTGATTCGAGGGGAAAGCGAGATTTTTGCGCGTTGAGTCGAATTGTTACGAACAGAGAGGGTGATCGAAACGATGTCGTGGAGGATTAAGCTTAGAAGCGAACGTTTGCGAGTTTTAATTTTTATCAGCGGGATTACGCGGCTTTATTTATAAATTGCTGAATTAAAAATAAATTAATCTATCCAACATATTATTTTTCTTTTATAAAAATATTTTTAAAATATTAACATGCAAGAACTTGTAAAATTTGCAATGGTACTAAGCACTTTGTATTTATACATGGTAATGAGCATTTCCCCGCAGCACAGAGACCCCCACAAGAAGCACTTCTGTCGGTATCACAAAGTGATTTTGGGCAAATCTAATGCATGATTTAGAAAAGCCGATAGGAAAAGCCAATTTTTAAGCACAAAACATACACAGCTAAAAGCCCGTCACTTTTCAGAGTTTCATGGTCTCTTATATCTGCTACAACAGTCCCAGCAATAACACAGTAATATCACAGGGTGTAAACCTACAAATGATCTCTCTCTTTGTCTCTTTTATTATTAAGGTGAAGCCGGAACTGGGTCAGAACCCGATACGTGGGCGGCAGAATCCTCCTTCGACATGGCAACGTAGTTGACAGGCGCGGCAGGCCTGTTGCCTGTGCTCTCTCTCTTCCCATCTTTAGCAGCGGACCTGCTCCCGTTTTGATGAGCATTTAGTGAGAGCCGTCTGCTTGGAGTTCCATTGGCACCAACGTTTGCACGCGGACCTACAACCTTCTTTGTTCCGACGGGTCGAGCAGGGCTGGGCCTTGAACCGAAGGGGGCTTCTTGTTCTGTGTTTTGCTGCTCATGGTACTTCTTCGATTCCTATGAAACCCACAAGTTACAACCCCATTTAGTACAAGAAGGTATAATTCATAATGGTTAACAGCTAAATGTAGAAGTTGGAATCAAAGATTCACAGAACAAAAGCTCATGACAGTTCAGGTTTTTATAAGACTACTCAATTTTGATCTTGGGTGCATGAATTAAACCAAACAATCAATAAAACTCACCCTCATTCTCCGCTTTTCCTCTTCTCGTTCCTGCCTCAACATGGCATATTCATCAAGCATTGCAAGGAGAGGGACGCCATCATAGGTGAATGATATACCACGATCTTCTTCCCAAACCCGAGTTTTGGCAACCAAGGTATCAACCAAAGCTAGATGGCCAAAATAAACTTATTACTAGAAAGAATTAACTGACAACCAGACACATGCACATGTTGGGCAGAGGACACACAGAAGCATCGTGGTTTTCCTAAGACCAGGGATATGATTCAGGTTCATTGATACATTCATCAGTATCAGAAACATAATTGCTTCAGTTTCAATTAAGGAGATTCACAGAATGTAGCTCCCACTTACACCTACATTTAACTCCAACAACAGAACTATATTAACTGTTCATTTAGTTGTTACAGACATAATCAAGGACTTTCAACAATCATTCACAATCGCTCTCACCCCCAATGAAACATGCACTCTTCCCATTTCAGCAGACATAAAGAGAGAGTTCATTAAACTCAATTGTCATAACAAATTTGCCCCTGATATTAGGGATACCTGGAATCTTGTTTACCAGAATCCGAGCTTTTTCAGCTCGCTTGAGATTTAAGTGTGCACCTCGGCTGGCATTGTACCTGTTTTCATCCTGTTTCAGAAAAGCCAATGTCATTAATTTGAAAATTGCCACCTAAAATGTGACCATGAATCACACACGTGGAGTGAGAGATCCTACGTACCCGATTATAGTCTTCAAGCCAACTCTCTTCTTCGCAGGCAGACATCCATTTTTCAACCTTGTCCAAAATATCTTTTCTGCTGAGAGCTTCTTCTTTGGCTTTTGCTATCTGATTATCCATGTCAGCCAGTAACTCAACAGGCTCAACATTCCCCGAGTCAATTAGTGCCATAATTTTTTCTCGAGCAGCCACAGGATCAATTTCTATATGAGCACGAGTAAATATCTCTTCTAGCTCACCTTGCTTTTTAAAAGCAATTTCCTTCATCCGGCTTGATTTTAGTTGATCAAGCCTTTCAACTTCAACTTCAGCCTAACAAAGAAATAACAAATGACAAGAAAATAAGTAAACAGCTGCAAAAATATAATCAGAGCACAGTTTAATAGACATTAATGAATTTGAATACCTGCTCAATCAGATCCAGAGCAAGAGCACCAGGAACAGTAACTTCATCAACAGAGGCCAATATGTTACAAGTAACATGGTTGAACAATCTCCGTTCTTCCATGGGGGTATCCATCAGATTCCACAGATCAGTTAGCTGGGTAGCTAATTCTTGAAGCTGTGAAGGAGAATGTCCAAGACTTAGCATAATTTCATTGGAACAGGACAGAAAGAAATGATATTGATGGAGAAAACCATATGTAATTTTCCAAGACATAGAAACAATAGGCTATCGAAATGGAGAAGTGAATATAAAAGAATTTGCAATGTAGGACTAAAATAAGCACATAGACACCCAGCCTGTTCATTATTAGTCAGAACAAGAACAGAGGCAGAGATTTCAATGACTTTCAGCTTCCAGAAGGCATAATGTCCAGCAGTACCAGCAGCAAAGTATGATGCAAATCAGATTAGATGTACTCCAACAACATGAACCAAAAAGCTTTAAAATATACCTTATGAAGCCTCTGCTTCTTATCTTCTTTGAGTGCCAAGACTGTGTTAGCCAGCCTAGCAAGGGTATCATTGCTAATGCTTTTGGACTGCATACCAGTACAGTCATTTAAGCTTGGATGAACTTCAGTTACAGTACTGAAGAAGTCCATGCCGAGCACAGCACAGAGATCATGTACAGTGCTAACAAATTCAAGGACCTTGTGCAGCCTATCACTCTGCAAATTCAGATAAGCAATTGTAAAAAATCAAAATCCATGCGTGTAAAAATTAGATGCAAGAGAAATAATCATTATATCAAATATAGTATTTTTCAGAAAGGAAAAGTTTACCTTCTCTTTTTGAAGTTCCTGGAGTTGGGCTTGATGTTCATCCAACTTCTTCAAGGTTAGGTCAAACTCATCCACTGCAGGAGCCTGATCACAAAGGTTCAAGTTACCAGCAATTTCTCCACATATCTTTTGAATTTGTGACTGCACATCAGAGAACTCCTTTAATCTCTCTTCCTTCTGTTTCCATAGTTGTTCAAGCACTGGTGCTATAGCTGCAAGTTGTTCCTTGATTGTTCCTGAAGTATTCTCTGGCTGTAACAGAACCAAAGAAATCCATAAGTAATCCAGTTGACTATATATTACAACATAATGTTTCCACTTACATTCTAATCACCAAATATCAGTACAAAACTCAAGTCATTACTCACAATTCCAACAGTACTTTTTTCTCCAAGGGCTGATAGAAGACTTGAAAGTTCAATATTGGCATCTGACAATGCCTGAAGAAGCTGTGCCCTTGACTTTGCAGCCTGCTCCACCTTCCTCTTATACACATCCAAACATTCCTTCTCTATCTGAAGCAGCATTTTGTCCCTTTCCTCATCACTTTCACCAACTTCATCCCAGATTTCCTACAGAAAGTCTCGAATCAGTTTATCATCTATTCCTCTATGCCACAGACATAAAACTATCAAAACTACTGAAATTAAGAACCTGAACACAAATCACCTGTAGCTTGTGCAGTAAAGAACTGCAAGTGGCTTCTCCAAGAAGAGGGTTTTCGGTATCTGTCACCGCCATTCACGTAGCCACTACAACCTACCCTGTGTCACACTGTAATCAAATACAAACTTTATCTTTCCAATTGGACCAGATTAATTCAGAAAAATACAGATAATTGGCACAAGCAAGGAATGGCAAACAAAATCTATGTACCTAATTGACCAGACGTAATCGCAGTTCACTGGACAAATAAAACAAACAAGCTTATTACACTAGTCACAGACAAAGACAACCAACTAGTAAGTAAAAGGTTTCAGAATCAAGATAACTAAAGAACATTACAGCAAATTAGTCCAATCAATACACAAGGATGGACAACCATATTAAATGGAATTTTCAAATTCACTCAATTGCTATGGCATTTTCGTTGTACAAACCCAAAAGATGAAGTAAAACAATATTGGCCGTGGATATGCCGCATGAATTTATTCACCAAATTGTAACATGAGAAATTAAAGCTAATCGTCGTTTAAAACCTGAAGCAAGCACGGGCTTGGTTGGCATGATCTTAGATCATTTAAGAAAGTAAATGACATATACTAAACTAAGCAATCAATTTCTTCTCCTATCCCACATATACTGAGCAACCAAACAGGGCCTTAATTAATTTTACTCAAACCCATACCTTCAAACTACTGTGTTCTGCCCATATTTTATCAGAAACCACGCAAAGCTTGCTTCAGTTAAATAAAATTCACGGAATCAACTCAGATACTCAGTAACTATCAAACTCTTCAACAATCAATATTCAGCATCTAGAATAAGATTAATCATTTTACTCGAAGCCGCGAACTTCAACCAACTTTTTACCCACATTTTCTTGTCAACCAAACAGAGCCTTGCACTCCGTTTCACTTAAAAGACCGATGTCATTAACTCGATCAACAACCCCAACCATTGCAGAAATAGGCTTAAAAATAAAATCTCAACCTCACAGGCACTAAATAAAGTCACTAATCCTACCCCCAACAACAGTTAAAACCATTCTTTTCACATAAAATGTACTAAATCCCAGCTCACAAACACCACACGAACTCAATCTAGAAACAGAAACAACTTCAAGAAACCCAGATCCCTTCGACACCCAAAAACAGGACAACCATAACCCAGAAACAGTTAGAAACTATAAATCAAGAGACAAAAATGCCACATTTTCCACCAAAACAACAAACAGAAAGAAACTTCTTACCAAGATCAGTAATTGATATTAAGGCTTCTGATGGGAAACTCTCTCCCTCTGGTTTCAGATCTAAAGCTTTAATTCTTTTCTTTTTTTTCTTCTGAGTCTTCTGTTTTTGGTTTCAGTGTTAAGTGAGGAGAGAGAGTGTGACTAAGAGAGACTGAACAGAGGCCAGAGAAATAGAAATGGACACGAGAAATGGGGAGTGGGGTCCCTTATATACTATAATATCTGAGTGCTCTGAAGGTTTCTTTTAGTAATTTGCCCGTGATTGTAGGATTATCTACGAAAATGACACTGTCATCAAGTAATTTCAGGTGATTATTCAATTTACAGAGCAGCAATGAAAGGATAATTTTGCGGGGCAAATATAAAAATAAAATTGATGAATGAAAACAAATATATGAACAACTAGAAAAGGCAGATTGGGTTAGAAGGACGATAGGTATCTACCAGTCATCACAATCAATGATGCTACAAAGGCTGGTTGGTGGTGTTCACAGGTTCAGTTGCTTTGCTTAGCTGCTCTGCTTGAGCTCCGTTTGGCTTTTCTAACTGTTACATTGCGTGGGTTGATTCACCATTTTACGATGTTAAGATTGAAACGAAAGAGGCATTTCTGTTGTTTAGTTTTGCAAGCAAGGGCATGGGAACACTGACCGAAAAGAAATTCCCAGCAATGGTAAAGCGATTGTGGCCACAGAGTAAAAGTCATGGTTGTTGCTTTACTAGATGGATTGGTAGCTAAGCTAGGTATGATGCAGAGGAATCAAAGAGATCAATATCTCAATGCTTAAATGAATCATGAGCATGTAAAGTGATGATATTTAACGAAGGAAAGTTCAATAACATTAGGGTTTGTACATTGCCCCATTTCATAATTATCATTTATTGATTGTGTTTGGTAGTTCGTGTTGCCCATCAAAAGATTTTGCTATGTAAATCAAATAATTACATTGCTTTCTTCTTATAGGGTTTGAACCCAATTGCCCCACTTTGTATCCTTAGCTAAAACATGGCAAAGTATGTGTATGTTATGGTTGTCATTATAATATTTTTTGATAGAGAGCATATGACTATACTTGTCTCATTGTCTTGGGACAAAATGGTATACGAGAGATCAGAATTCTGTGGGTTGATTTATTTGGTTGATGTAAGATTATTGGTTAATTAATTAAAACAAAAAGTGATCCGAAATGAAGAACTTACAAAGCCAACATATATGGGTTTCATTTCAAATGGAGGAGAGATGATGTTGCTTTAGAAAACTGACCAATGGAAGCACTTTTGTAGACACAGAAACGTATGGAATTTGCTCATTGTACAAGCCAAAAGCACTTCACATGCATTTTGTCCTTTCATATTTACATATTTTCTTTACTTGTAGACCATGTATTATAATTCAAAGTTTTTGCCAATTATACTAGTCTTAGCCCCTAATGTATTTATTTGTTTTTTTCCTATAAACGATCTCTTCAATTATAATCTATAAACACATGGGAGTGACATTATCAGGAATCAGGATTGATATGAATGCTTGGTATCCCTAGATCCCACTGGGAGAAAGAAAAATAAGAACGTGATTTCGCTTGAAAGCACTTATGCCAAACCATTCTGGTACAACAATTGCTATACAGAAATCTAATCTCCACAATACAAAATTCTACAGAAGCAACAATGCCTACCAAATTGCATTTCCTACGTAGCTCCTGCAGAACTTAAAGATAACTCTCGTTTGTGTCTGTTTCTCACCTGGTTATCTACTGAATCTCTGCATGTTCTCTCAACCATTCAAGAACTTCAGCTCGTTGCATATGTCTCGCACCTATACAAGTTCCCCCGGCAAGAAAAACCGCATGAATTCTCGTTCTGCATCATGCCGTTAAAGATCAACGTTGTGTAGGAAAATGAAGGTCATGTTATCCTAACCTGTACTTTTACACAGAGAGATATGTAAAACCAAATCATGAAATTATCGCCATATTCTGTATCAAAATGAAACCCTAAAGAACAGATGGCATTGCAGCAGCAGCAGTCACTTGATGGTAAAACTGGGTCCAATGGTAAAAATGTGCTCATCAACACATTATGGAAGAAGGGCCACTAAATTGATAAAACTTCAGTAAAGGTGGTAACAACATAAAGCAATTAACACAAGCATTAAAAAATGCAACTTTACATAAGCAACGAAATAAATTTATGGTATGAAAATACAAAACATAAACCATTAAATACAATGTAATCCGAACAAAGAAACCCCAGAAATATAAACATCAAAGTTAAAGTAACAAACCAGAGAAATACCAATAAATGTAGAACAGTTTAACGAGAAATTATAACCGAAAATGGACAAAAAGAGACAAACCAACTCTTGAATTGGGTTCTTCAGTCTCTGTGACCTCGATATCAGCCGGAAGCCGATCCTTCTCAGGTCCAAGAGCCAACGAGCAGCTTGTAGATGCCGATACACAAAACGGGCTTCGATGAAATTGGGATTGTTGGAGATGTGGAATTGGCGGGAAAAAAATGAGAGTGTTTGAGAATTCAAGTAATTTTGGTTCTTAAATTATAGAGTTGAGTTCTTCAGAGAAACAGTCAGAAGAACTACTGTTCTGTTGAGGGGTCAAGCTGAGAGTTTTTGTTGAGCTGGTGATGCAAAGCTCCATTTTTGTTCTCTGCTAAAGCTTGATTGCACAGAATTCGTTGTCCAATAGAGTATTCAGTTCAGAGATACGGCACAGGAGAAGATATTTACTTAATATCTTGGCAACAAATACCCTGCGTTTTGCTTGACAATATAGAATAATAATACCAAAAATAGTCATAACCAATAAACACACTGAACTTCGTTTGGCGCTTTAACAACGGTTAGGAAAGTTTGCTGACAGCAAAAACGACATCGTAACCTCTGATCTTCTCTATCTCGGCCAAGTCACCATCCAACTTTATAATAAGCTAGCAGCCCAAAACTGACATTATTATAGTTACCGATACTAAATCATCATCACCACCACCACCGGCGCTGAATAACCGGAAAAAGTTCGAAACTTGTTGAGAAGAAGATAGAAGTGGTGGGTCCAGACTGGCCGGACCTCGGCCGCTGAGGAAATGGAAGAAGAAGTGGATCCACATGTCATCATCAACCTCCGGAGTCGACCAATCCAACGGCCATAACACCAACAGCAACAACAATGGCTCTCCTCTCCTCCTCTGTAAGTGGATCCCGCTCTCCTAAAATAACGGAGCCAGGCCGGAGGAGTCGATGAAACGGCGAATCCGTTACGCTCCTGTAAGTACGCAAGTATTTATTAGTGGGTTTAGGTGGGGTTTTGAAATTGGGTTTTGTCTTTATATCTTCTGCTATATTTTCCGGTAAAGTTGATTGGTTTGGGTAAGGTCTTGAAGATTGTGGAAGTTTTTTGTGAATGTTATTTCCTGCAAATTTGGTTGCTTTGTGTGTGGATTTAGAGTATTATGGTCTGTATTAATTTTCATAAATGGGTTTTCTGTTCTGTTTTCTCTCTTTTTTCTTGTGCTGTTTCCAATTTGATTTTATTTTTAGTTTATTTCTTACTTTTGTTCATAATTTCCTGTTAGGATGTGAGTGGTTAATTTGGTGTTAGAAGTTGCTTGCAACTGTTTAGAGTGTTAGAAGTTTTGGAGACACGACATCGTGCAGGGGTCCTTGGTACACTGGTATTTGCACAGTTGCCGTTCTAGAGGGACGGAAGAAGGATGTTTCAGTGAAGGAAGAGGATGAAGTTAGAGAAAGTGAGACTAGCATCTTTACAGCCCAGTCTAATTCCGATACCGATGGACTGAATGTTGATAAGCTGAAACTCAAGGTATCAAAAATTTGGATATTTTCCTTTCCCTGTGATTCAGTTCTATTACATATCCATCTTGTTTGGTTGGTATTCCCTCCTACTTAATTGCATTCTTTATTTCTGTCTTTGTCTTGGTTACGGTAATGGATAAAAATGAGGGATGTTCTTCAGTAATTGTTACAAGGTTTTGAGTACCATTGCCAAACGAATCAGTTGGAACCTCGGCACCCAAATCCAAATGAATCAGTAATGACAGATTTACTACAATTTTTCTTTTTTACTTTGCTATTTTTAATTTGAGATGCTTCATTTAGAAGCCATTGTAGCATCTTAAGTTTATTGCAATGAACTCTTCAAAGACGGTGGAGGGGCGCATCTTGCTTTATCTTGGTAGATCATAGCTTTTATTCGTGTCAGGGGAAGCTTCAAAATTATTTTTCTTGGGATTAAAGCAATATATTTGGTTTGCAGGATTCAAACATAAGCCATTGGAATTTGGATCTGTGCTTGAAAGGCGACTGTGATTCTGATGACTTGTTTTAGTGTCGTCCTCGTCGTCATGCAGTCTTTTTACTTTTAAATGATGAATAACCTTTAGTCTTGATCTCTTGGCTATGTAGGTTAGTAACAGTAATTGATAAAGAGGGAATAATCTTGTTCTACTGTCTGTAAATATAATTATTCTATGTATGCTGCAAATTTGACATATTTTCTACACATCCCATGGTGGTTATCTTCCTCCACTGTTAGTATATTGAGTTCACCACTCTTCCCCTGTAACAAAGTTAATGATACAAACCAAATAAAAATATTTGACTAGAGCATTTAAAGGTATTATTATCTTTAATAAAAAAATATTTTAAATTTTATATTATATATTTCAATTTTAAAAAAAAATTGTTTTCAATTTCATACACATAAACAGGTCACTGGGAGTGATGCACTTTGAAAGCTCAAAGCTTTATCTATATGTTTAAGATTGGAAAAGAAAAATATTAATAATTCAACAAAAGAATGTAGCATCATTATTTGTGTAGTAAACAACAAGAGATTTGGTAAGTTACAAAAATTAAAGAAAAATGAAACTTGTGCTTAGACTGCTAGTTGCCGGATGTAAATTAATCGAAAAAGAAAAACCATGTAATTCATTCTTCTCGTCCAGGACAAAATCAAAACAAAGATTGGATCTTCTTGTGGATACCATCTCTTTCAGCTTCTGAGCCTTGCCTTCCTACTATTTAAGTCTGATCGTTGTCAGCAGCATCATTTTCCACCGCATGAGTAACACCAACTTCAGCCGGCCTGATAACTCGATCGTAGAGTGCGTATCCCGGCTGCAAAATGGAGAAAAGAAAGTGTGGAATAAGCATTGGCAATAAGCTCTTTCTAGCCCAACAAACAAGTGATCACTAAGGCTTTAACACCAATCACACAAAAGTCCAAAAGTTTTCATTCAACTATGTGCAACAAAAAGGCATAATTCAATTTACAAAAGAAAAATAGAAATTACAATAAACAAAGTAAATTTTTTCCTTTTGATGTATTTTCTTCCTAAAAATTATGATACCAAAAAAAGAAAGCAACACAAGTCAACCATGCAATGATAATACATATGTAGTTCGTTGAGGAATAATTGATCAATTTTATCAATACCTTTAGAACATGAGCCACAATGCCTGCAGGCTTAGAATTATCTGGTATTTGGAACACTGCATTGTGCCTGTGGGGATCAAATGGCTCATTCATAGGATCATATTTTTCAACTCCAAACTTTTTAAATACCTGAAAGGCAAACCAATTAAAGAGATGAGCTAGCAAGCAATTTGACTTCTAATTTACTCTTCCATCCCACAAATCCAGCATCTCAAACACACCAATATGCAAAATTTCAAAGAGCTTAAAATAGAATATCAAAGATTAAAAAACTGGCAAGCTGATTTTGTTCTCAGTAGGCAGTGAGGTGGAAAGGTGCCTCAGAGGAGCAACAAGAAAATTTTACCTCTGACAGCTGCTTCTCAGTCATTTCAACACCTTCCAGAAGTGATTTCAGAAGTGGGGCAGCACCAGGGGTGTCACTCGTAGTATCAATCTTTGAGAAACTTTCTTTAACAACGGAAGAAGCTCTTCCCAAATTGTCTGCAACATCCAGTAAGCTCTTTGCAAAATTCTGCAGCATTGTAAACAAAAAAAGAAGCAGGGAGCAGGGTAAATTTTCTAATAGATCACAAAACAAAATATCTACAGCTCCTACTCTGAGAGAAACAAAAGTAAACAAAATGCTAACATAGAAACCTGTATGGCAAATTTTTTTGAATTTTCTGCTTCTCGTCTTGTCCTGTCCTTTACATTCTCCATTTCTGCAAAAGAACGGAGAACTTTATCTTGCATTTGCTTCATCTCTTCATGCTTTGCCTTCAGAAGTTCTTCTTTCTCCTTCACAAGATTTACCAAATCGTCCCTTGACAGCTCAATGTCACTCTCCGAATCTGAATCAGAAAATGCAGTTCGTTTAGAACCTCTTCTTCTTCTTTTGACTGATTGGGACATGGTAGATAGGGGTTCTGAGTCAAATCCTGATTCTTTTGTTTCATCAATAACTTTTGTAGCTTCAGAAGCATTAGCATCTCCATTTGGCTTTGTGGACTCATCACCATTATTTCCTACAGCACTCGCATGTTCCTTTACGTTAGGTTCAGGGGATGCCGATGAGAACCCAAATCGTTGAAATATGGATGAGTTGAGTGTTGTGTGATGAAACAGACGTACCTGAGCCAACTGACAGAGAAAAAAAATGCTGTGTAACTTAAAAATTCTGCATCTCAAACTTAACAATAAACAATAGAAAGGGCAAAAAACTAAATCATCGAAGAAAGCAGTCAGGTTAGGTAGCGAGAATTAAGGATTATCAATTATAAAACCACCCCTTCATAAATACGCAATTATAATATCACCTCAAAGAAGGTTATGACCTATCAAACTCTAATATACATAGAATTCAAGCAATTCTGTTAAGCATCAGAGATATAAGCTTTAACATGTGGAAGAGATAAGGCCCCAAAATTCATCAAAAACAAGAAAACCTAACTGAGAAAGCATAGTTTATAAACCAGAATTTATAATTTCAATTAAAAGGAGTTAAATTTAGTCAAAAGTCTTAAACCCAACCAAAACCCCAGTGCAAAGTTAAACACAAAACTTGGAACTTTCTCACAATTATCTTACCTTGTTAGGAGAATCATAAACAAGAGAGTAAAACTGATTAGAAAGCTTTGGTAACTGGGGCTTCCCCAGAGCAGGAACTACAAGCAAAGAGCGTCCGCCAACGCTTCGAGAGACGCGTGACAAAACCCTAGACGCCGACATCGCTGCCGAAGGTAAGAAGAATGAATAATAGTTCAACAGTCCAAATTGCAATACAAAAGAATTAGGGTTTTAGAGGAAGAGACGGGATTTTTGAGATGCCAAGGGAGAGAGAAAGGAAATAAGAAGGAAAGGAAGTACTTGGAGCAGAAGCAAGCGATTCACAGAATACATTTTTGGGGTCTTGGGGTAATAGTGATAGACGATATTACCCTGTTGAGAAATTGCTTACCCAATGGTGGAATGTATAGTTTGAAGATCTTGTTGGGGGTATTATAGTCTAAAAGCAACAAAAGTTAGCGATTGTTTGGAAGAGTACGGATCTTTTTTGGGGTTGGACATGGAACGAGGAGTCGCGAGTCGAGCCACTTTAGGACAGGCGAGTCTGACCGGACCACAATTTGAACATGGATTTTATCAGACACCTCCTATAAAATTTGTAAAAATTTTATTTATAATAAAGTTTGTAAAAAAAATTACTTAACACCCCTAACTCTTTGTTGCCGAACCCAAGAACGCAGAGCAAAATTGGAATGCGCATGGTTTCTTGCTGAAATCACAAGAAACACCCGCAATTTCTGATTATGAATTGGTATTGGTCAGGACACAATTAAATAACACTAATTATATCTTTTTATAATTCGTAATGGTATGTTATTGGCGTCAACTGAGACAGTGAAAGCATTCAAATGATACATGCAAATCATGCACAAAAGTGTATGGCAGGGATGTATCACAAATCAATCACATTAAGTTGCCATCTCATTTGCAGCATGAACTGCTGCTACTCTTTGATGTATAAGACTTACAATGGACACCGAGAAAGCAAAATCAGCACAAAAATAGTCCCTAGAATGCAACTTGGACTGGATAGCTTTTGGTTCTGGATTCTACGGAGAATTTGAGATCAAACTAGATGGACATTGCCCGGGTTAATTCAATAAAACTGAAGAGACTATCGTAGGAACAGCCGCTGATTGATGATCAAATCAGAAACTACAGAAGGACACAGCGACTGAGGTACGAGATGCAGAACTGGGTACGACGAGATGGGAGATTCCAGAACACCCTGGAACAACAGTTAGATCCGACACAGGGAGATAGCGTCGAGCTACAGTTTCATTTTAACTTGTCACCTCAGGCCTTATTAATTTGAATGTTGAAACTCATGAAGACTGCCCAGTTCTGGGTCCTTTCAGTTCTTGGGAAAATTAGTAAAAACAAAGCAAAGACAATTTGAATGGTACGATTGATGACACAAATTCCCCCGGTATCAGAAGTTCCTTCAAAGCGGACTTTGACTCAAGCCGATTCCTCTCATACAATTAGAATAACACGAAAAACTATTGCTAAAAGTCATACATGATACACAGGCATTCAGTCTCCAACTTGCTTGAGTTTTCGCTTGCGATAGTCGATACAAGCCTGTCCCAGCCATCGCAACGTTGACGCTGAAAAGGTTCCAGTTTTTCTCCAATCTCAGGATGAAATATAATATTAGAATCGGTCACAGACAATAACAACTGACATGGAGAAGTGGAATATAAGATTGTGGAAAAACGAAACAATGTTCAAAAACTGTACAAATCAAGCAACTTCAATATTTGCTAGCCTGATGACCCATTTGCAAGTTGGAGGCCAAAAATGAACTGCAGATTTTGTTAAGTCCTTAACTAAGGATCCTCTAATAACGCAGAATAATATCAGTCACAGTTCAAAGTGAGTCAACACTTGGAATAACCCAACCGGCTATAACTCTTTCAATTTCATCATCGTTCACACTCACTTCTGCAACAGAACATTGACTATGTTTCACTGAAATTTTCAGAACAATTTATTATAATTTCCATCAATCAATAAGGCTAATTCGAGATTAAGCACTAATCATCGTCTAAAACTAGGCAAACCCAGATGCCAAATTACTGTCTTTCCTAATTTTTCAACAACAGTAACTCAACATGGGCCGATTCAACAATCAAAATCCCAAATGTTCAGTCACGGACTTCATCCATTTGAAACAAGCCAGAAGCCAACTTAAAAGGAAACAACAATTAAAAAGAAGGAAAGAGTGAGAGATGCAAAGACGAGGACGCACTGGTTTTGGTACCAGCTGAGAGATGCAAATATCAGTCCTTTAATTGATGAAAATTGCTTTCATATTATTAATGTTTTTGTGTAAGGTTAAAGAGTGACTCCGCAATTTCATTATTAAAGGTGGTAATTATTTAATTAATAAATTTAACAAGATTAAATTAAAATAAAAATATTTTAAATCTCATTTTTAAAAAATGTAATTGAATTTGAAGAAAATTTAGGATATCGAATTGACGATCCACGCGCACTTTGGGCGAGCGTAGAATGTACACAACAAGAAGAAAAACACCGGTCAGTGTGTGTGCGCGTGTGTTTTTTGTTTTAATAGCAGCGCGATTTCTTCCTCAACAGACGGTCGGTCCTGGCACTAAACGAAACTTCTGCTCCTGGAGAAGTTTATTAAACCTTTCCACAAACCGAGAAAATTAAAAGTAAATAACAAAATGTCAAATGCATTGACTAATGATCTACAAAATGTGTGGACAGTAATTAAAACCATAGGCAAGTTGATGTTCATGCTTAATGGTGATGGCAAAGCTGTTGTGACAAGCTCATAAGGTTAAAAGGTATTCGTGCAGGTGGAACAACCAGGGAAAAAGCAAGCGGTATATTCACATCAATGCAATGCAATACATCCCACATACATTCTTATTCCAGATCGAAAGGATAAATGCTTCTATTTCAAGTAATATTCTGTTTTAAGCTATAGTTTACATCATATTTACAATGATGCAAAAAAACAAAATAAATAAATAATCAAATTCAGGCCCTATCGCTTCATCATTGCAAATATCATGTAAACAAGCTTGAATTTTTCGTCCATGCAGCCAATTAGTCAATAAAATTCAATACACGGCTTTTATTTTACTTCTTCCTACAGGATAACATCATTCAGAAATGCACATCTTTAGATTATCCCTCTATACTTTTCATCATTCAGAAATGCATGCGTACCTCAAACATTTTAATACAATTTCCATCACAGGCTTTGAAGATGCAGTAACAGCAAGTTGTGGAACTGGATTTTTCTGAGTTGGATTACATGTGTGATAAAATGAAACCCACTTACATGTTCAGATGCAACCAAACATGTATTCTGGCACTTAATGATTGTACTGCTAGTCTTAATCATTCATACTATCATTTTTTGCAATTTACCATAAGTAATACTCTTATAAGGAAATATTGAATTACTTATTCCAATGGAAATTTTGTATACATCCAAGAAGATTGTCTCTAATTTCACCAAGTAGGGAGTAATTCTTGGAACAAGCTCTTTGTAATCTGAATGATTGATGGGATGCCATGAGATGATCACTCTTGATCAAATATGAAGGCTCAAGACCCATAAAACATTTAACTCATATCATACCTTTGAATAATAAGAAGCTAAGGTGAGTCTGATCATGTTTGGGGTATCTCTCAATAAATAAAAGAAATGCTTCTTCGGAGATCTCCGGCAGAAGAAGATAATATTGTTCAAGTGTCTGCTAAATAAGTCCCTCTATCATGACGGACATGCAATAAAGACAAATAAGCATTGTGAACCAAATTTATGATTTTGCTACCAAATATGATAAGACTGGGAGAAACAAGGGCAAAAAGAAGGAAAAAAAAACAGAACTAGTATGTGCAAAATTCTTTGTAACTAGACGTTTTATCTCACAAATGCGACATGTCGAAGAGACTGCTTTGGAGGAAGAAAGACAACTTATATCAAATAGCAACCTACTTTAGCTCTTTGGGAAAATGCAGTTTAATAAGTGCAGGAAGTTCAGCCAGCTCAACCTTGGGCTTGCCCATCAAAATGCTCTTCAACTTCTGGTCACAATTAACCACATTCTTGTTATTGGGATCCTAATCCAGTGAAAGCATAACAGTTAGTCATAAGTGCTGTTAAACTAAAATTGCTCAAGGATAAGAAGGAAAGAGAGTAATGCTATATGGTGAGATAGCACATAAAATTCAAAATAAATATGCAAAATCTGTAACTCCTTCAGGTTAAGATGGTTAATTGCTAAAAGAACATCCCCAAGCATAAAATAAAATACGCTAAGCACCATCCATTGTGACATAAAATAAATATGCAGTGAAACTCACAGCAACTTCCCACTTTTTCGTTGTCATCATTTATTAGATCAATAAACTATTAATCACTTGAAGATCCCTTCAGTGTTCCAAAATAGATTAAGGTTTGCTTCTAATTTAAAATAATAATAATAATAAGATAGATTACGAACCTGTAGATTGTTGGTCTTGATGTAAGACCAGACGCGCATGAAACAGCCCAGACGAGAAATCCGAGACTGACCCACAAACTCTCGAAGCGTTGAAGGAAGATTTACAAGGTCAATTAAGTTTGCAAGCTTCTTGGGGTTATCTATGATGGTCTTCTTCACTCGTTGGGGCAACATTATCAGAATCTCGTCGCTTTGTATCTATAAGTCAGAGAAAAAAAAAGTTTAACCGCCTTTAGTATGAAAACTATTATAAGTGCACATAACTTTCAAAACAATTATCACAGAAAAAAATTCCGCACGCTCCCTCTTCCACTACCTTGCATTTCAACCGCAGAAACAATCGGTATATACAGCACCGAAAAATAAACCATCTCAACCAAATTCTAACAGCCATGTAAGGAAAATTTCATCGAACACCTAGAAAACACGAACGCATATAGCCCATAGTTTCACAGTGCTGAGAGTTTTACACTTTTTTCGGCAACCAAGAAACAAACTGGAAAAACTGAGGTCTGATTTACAATATAAGAAAATGGGTGGACTATATCCAGATTGCAAATGAAGAAGTTGCCCTGCCCGCGACTCACTTTCTGTATTCGCCGCCTTCTTCGGGCATACCGAACAACAAATTCGTCTCGCCCATTTCTCATTTCTTTCACAAATAAATAATAAAATTATAAAAATAAAAATTAAAGAAACAAGAACGGAGACAATCTAATGGTACCTGGGAAACGATTTACGCAGCCGAAGGTAGCAAAGAGCTCCCCAGCTAGAAGCCGATTCGAATGACGTCTTCCGTTTCGAACGAAAACCAATATACTTTACATGAGCCCAAACTTTGACCAAAATAAGCCCATTGGGTTTGTCCGTAAAGTCTTCCTAAATAATCTATAAATGTAATATTTTAATCAGATTTATGAAAATAATTTATCAAAATCCTTCCAAACCGATACATTTATGTCAAATTGATGGTTACGCTGATTTATGATTTATTACGTAATAAAATTATTTTATTTAAAATTTTTCCGATCACTTTTATCATTAACGATCGTTGGCACGTAATTATTTTTATATTATAATCAAATTCGTTTATAAAATACGATAACGTAAGTGTTAAGAAATTTGAATTTTTATTTTTAATTAATAAATTAAAAAATAAAAATTATTAAAATATCAAAAATAATGAATGACTGATGGATGTTCGATCAAGGGGTCTACAGTTGTTGACCACGGATTCAGCTCATTGTGGCATTATAGCTTCTACTTCGAAGAGATGTGTCATGTCATTCTAAACTTCTAGGCATAAATATATACATATGTATAGATTAACATAAGCACACACATCGATCAATTACAAAATAACACCAAAGGATTGTTATAATGTGGTTATTTAATGTCTAATGAGCACAACATCAATGTATTCATGCAAAATAAATGTAAGAACTAATCGAAGTTGTGTCCGTTAAAACACAAATTAAGTGCATAAACATTCAAGAAGCAGATCGATTCAGTGATGCCAACGTTGTTGAAAGTGTTGGTGTTAATCGATTGATTTGCTAAAGACTCGTATCATCTCAACAACTATAACAATCAACAAAAGTTGTGGATGCTAAAACTTGGAAAAGTGTGGTAATTTCGATTGAGAAAAGGGGTTGAAATAAGATCATTCAAACCAGTTTTTGTTTTTGTTTGAATAACTTCAAGCCCCACGAGCCAACATGGCGAAGTATTCTTCCACAGATTTCTCCCTTTCCAGTCTCCAAGCTTCCTTGTTTCTCTGTATGAATTCTTCTGCTTTTGCATCCACTCCGTGCAATCGCAGCGACATAAACGCGGATTCTATCGACGAAACGACCACCTCACAATTTTCCACGACAGTCTGTTCGACTTGCCCGACGTTCGTCATCGCAGCAGCTTGTTGCTGCTCAGATTGCTGTTCCTCGAGAGTTGCCAGTCTCGTTATCCGAACATTATTTGGCTCCCTAGCCGTTTCATTTGGGGCAAAGACCTCTCGTTCATCTGTTGCTTCAATATCTTGACACAAATGATTATCATCCGCCGACGCAGGCTCTATGTATAGCTTTTCCATTTTATTATTAACCATTTGCTTCTCGTTACCATGATGATGGCCATGGTAATGATCGCGATGGTGGTGATAGATGTTCGGATGGCAAGAAAAAGCGATGTTCCTCGGGGACAAACGGTTGTGATTGGTTTTGGTCAGAGCATTGGATTTGCTGAGATGTAGTAGCTTTGATTGAAGCAGACACATCAAGCGTTTCCATGCCTTCTTAGGGGTTGAGAGCTTCTTTTCCATTGTACTACGACGATACATATCTGTCTGATCTGAAGGATTTCTATTGGTTTTCTTGCCAAAAGCAGATTAGGGTTTGGCTGCTGATTGTATATATTAACGTAGCATGATTCGAAAAGTATCTCCAAAATCTTACGTAAAAAGGCACATGCCATTTTTGTTCTTCCCATACAAAATGAAGATCCAAGGCTTACCAATAAGAAATATAATCTACCATGATCTTATTAACTTGATGTCAATGATTTTTTTTTCAATTTTATTGTATGTATTTGGAAATTGGAATATATACCCTCCATTTATTTTAGATTTCATTATTATTATTATTATTATTATTATTTGACTTTATCGCTTAATTGGAAAAGTTTAATGGGAGAAATGCTTCTGACTTCCTATCTGTAATTTCCAAATTATAACTACGGTCATTCTTGAGATCCAATTTCGTGTATGTATATATATATATATATAAATGAACCAACCTCAGGGCCTAATCATAGGGATTTCTGAAATTCTTCAAGAGCACCGGAATGTCATAACCCAACATGTCGTCAACAGCTTTAATCATCTTTGGTTTTAGCTTCTGAAATTTATCAAAGCTGTAACCACTCAAAATCTCCCTGAAGTGCTCGACATTTGGGAAATCCCCCGGTGGTAGATGGAAGTCCTTTTGAACCTGCACCCCCGAAAAGAAGGAACAAGTTCAATATCTACCCAAGTATAATAGAAAAGCCAAGCGCGCGTGACCCTGCATGCTTGTAGAGAAGAGAGCTCAAACCTTTGCAAATTCATCTTCCAAATTATCAATGAGTCTCTGTTGAGTCTTTGCTTTGCCCATCATAGCAGGCATCTCTTGTCTAAGATGACTGATGACATAAGCGTGAATTTTTGCAGCTCTGGCACGTTTCACAAATTCACTTATCTGGGAGAAAAAGATTCAGCTAGAAATCCCATTTAAACCAGTTTCTATAGAGAAACTTAATTCTAGTATACTTCAACTTTGGGGACGCTTCATTACCAATTAAAAAATAAATAAATCTTAGCTCAGAAGAAAAGTGTGCAATGAACTCACTCGACGATCACCAGCCTTTTTCGGAATATCTTTTATTTCGGACAGTAGATCTTCTCGTTCTTTGTCAAATAGTTCCTTCCCAATTGGACCAGTTACGGCATCGTTTGCGGGTTGGTCATTAAATGAGCTGTCAAATGCATGAAGTACATTCAGGTTGCATAACAAGGAACATGAAATTTGGATGCCAAGAAGGGACGTACAATAATTTTGGATGTGTAGGAAAAATCGTATATAAGCTCTTCAAAAGGTTAATTTGAATCCGCGAGTTAAAGACTATGATGATCTAAAATGTATCAACAACTACTTGGTGCCTAAGTCTTTCCAACATCATAATTTGTTCCAAATTTACAAAAAATTATATGAACACGTAAGTAGATGAAGAACCTACCCAGTATAGACACGTACAACTTCAGGAGTATTAAGAACTTTTCCCAGTGACCACATCAAAGCTCCATAAACCCTCATCAACTGCAGCAAAAGTAGGTTAAGTTGCTATAATGAAAAGCCTCTATCATACAGGATGAAAATATGTACGTTGGAACAAGAAACACTTGGCTTAATAGGTTGTTACTCGTTGAGTGTCTACTTGGTCTGCCTTATTCAAAACCACACGAATCTTCTCCTCATGACCACGTAAAGAGGTAATTACACAATTGAACTCATCACTAACATCAACTTTGTGCGGATCAAACAAAAGCAAAATGAGATCACATTTTGCAGCAAACCAGGATGTTACACCAGTAAAATCATAGGATTGTTGTGTCCGTTGCTTCTCTGCTGATAAAACTCCAGGAGTGTCCACAAAAGTTATGTCCTCCAAGAGCTTCAAATACAAAAGAACGCAATTTTGAGTGTTAGAGAAGAATTCAATAGAGAGTTTGATCGGAGAATTCAATAGAGAGTTTGATTCTAACTTTTAGGATCATTACTCACAGAATGTGGCATTTGGGAACACTCAAACTTTGACAAAAATGCAGCTCCAAAAGATGTGAGACCACTAAATGGCATGTCTGCTTGGACAGCTACAGTGTTCCCCGGTATACTTCTATCATCAGCTCCAGACTGTGTTAAGCACAACCACCTCATAAATGGAAAATATATTTACAGTTGACTGCTCAATGCCATGTCTGGCAAAAACAAAAAAAAATAGTTTAACATGTCTTTTTTAATTTCCCATTTGCCTTTATCGTTTGCCACTTTGGCATTGATAGATTTAGAGTAACACTTATAGTGATTCAAAAAAAAGAGCAAGGAGATCTTAAATAGAGGTAAAAATGAAAAATAAAAAAAGAAAGAAAGATCCCTGCACTGATCATAAACATAGAGCATAATATGAAAAAATGAGCTAAAAATTGAACAATTAGATTGTATAATGATGTTTGAGACTAAGAAGATGTAAATTTTATATTGTCTTTAACATGGAACTGAAAACAGCTTATATATTATATGATGACTGGCACTGAAACATCAAAAATATGGATTGATAAGTACCATAACAACAACAAATCTGTCAGTAGTAGGCTCAGGTCCAATATGAGCTCCTGTAAATATGAAGAAGCAAATTGATAAAACCAAGCCATACCATTTTTACTAAAGTGAATATAAACAAAAGAGTGTATACCTTACCTGGATAACTACTTCTAAGTAAATGTTTTATGAATGTTGTTTTTCCAGTAGAATACTGACCCAACAACATAACCATTGGTTTGGCGTCAAAATCACAGTTTGTCTATAGTAAACAAAACAACAAAAATGCATAAACCTATTGTTTGTTGCTGATATATGTGGTTGAAAGATGACCACCCAATAGAATTTTGTGCATGTGCAGTAAAAATAGAAACACAACATAATCATAACTGGAATATTTCCCAAGTTAAGGTTATTTCCCACGCACCAATAAGGGGGACACAAAATCGTTAAAACAGTAGGTAACTTCTAATGGCCTCAGCTTCTGAATGTACAATCTCTTCAAACCATCAACTATTGATGTAACAGATGACAGAGACAGCTGTGGATAAACCAGAAAAAATGCATGAAGTTAAATCAGTGGCACAGCCAGAAATTTTATCTGGCACTTATCAATGAACTTTTAATTTCTTCCAACATTTTAATCATTATTTGTGTGTGTGTGTGTGTGTGTGGGTTGGTGGGTGGGTGTGTGTAAAAAGAAGCTAGTCACACTAAATAGATTCAAAGTATAAAAGCTATGCCCTTTAGAAGTACAGGAATTATATACTAGAACATAAGCTTTATACCTAGAAGTTAAACCTCAAACCTTTTTTGAAGATTTTGAAGAAAACCAATTAGCTGAAGGCAAAGGCTGGGAAATCCCTGTTTCACACCATTAGTAGATATATACAGCAGAATACCAGTAGTAGCAACGGCTACCATCCTAATAATGAAGAACTTCTTACCATTTGCATCAGGATCAGTTGGCTTTGATGAACGTTTTTTATTCTGAACAAATTAAGTGAAACAGTATGAACTTGCATAAAAGTAAATTGAGAAGTAGGAATTAAGAGAATAGGATACTTACTGCAAGTAATGCATCCAAACCTTCCATTGCAGGAGGTTTCAGATTCTCAAAGTCAACTGCAATAAATGGGAATACTTTAGCTTAGATTAAATTAAAGTTCTTTGCAAATTATCAACTTGAAATGACACACCCGAGCATACAATAATGAAAAAGAAAAAATTCTCAAACAGTTTACCATTGCTATTCAAGAGATTGTGGGTTATGTCATGTCCATCTTGTGCCAGAGAAACCAGCTACCAATTAAAAGCATGAGCTCATCCGATTCTTAAAAATTAACAAACAACTCAAATTCACAATGCAAGAATATGTAGTAATTATAACCTGCATAGCAGCAATAAACTCTTTGAAACCAAGATAACCTTGTCGCTTGGCATCTGCAATTGCCCAAACCTTTGCGGAGAAAATACGAGGTTAACATTAGTAGAACATGGCATGGAAATGCATGAAACAGTAAATTAGCGAGCAAGAATTCTAATGATAATTCCAAATAAAGAGTCGAAAGCATTTCTAAAAAGATTTGTAGTGTAACCACATAACTCGAATAATGGTTCAAGGAGATATAAAAAAGAAAGCTTTTAATTGTTGGTAAACAGAAGTTTATTTAAAGATCACACAAATAAAGGGCCTATTCAAGAAATATACAAGGGAATCTGTCCCCTCTCCCCCAGTAATTAAAAATAGAAACTGTTCACAAACAAATAAGGATTTATTTATCTCACTGATTGTGCACAATTAATCAGTGCATGATTCTTCTTGTTTGAACTTTAAAGCAAAGTATTTGGTCTTGAGGGTTAGTATTCTCTCACTATAAGGTTCTTTGTACTTGGATAAAATGTCTGAGTCTCAGGGCACTCTACCCCAATATATATGAAACCATTTCATCTTTTCTGGTTGATTGGACAACAATTATTCTGCAAAAGGGGCTATTTTTTTATCTTCATATTTAAGCCCAATACATAACCGCAAAAAAATTCCCCACATTAGAATTATAAAGCAGTAAGACAAACACAGAGATATACAGCAATGAATAAATAATCTTAGAAAACTAAAAAAATGAACATGTAAAGCAAAAATACCCCATGAAAATTAATTAGAGCTTCACCAAATTGTTCACACACACACACACACACACATATAAACTATACCTGCTTGAGATCTTGTCGGGATAAATTTGACAAAGAGAAAAACTTTATTGCATCTTTACCCGTAATTCGCCCATCACTATCTACAAATTTTGCAACATGACTATATTAAATTTTGTAACAAAAATGAACAAATTATGCTGCTCCTTCAAGCTTTTAACTTTCCAAACTAAATTGGAATTCATCAAATTTCCACTTTGTTATTTCGTTTTCTTACTTTTCAGGGATCAAGCAGAGAATTAACAACCAATTTTTGAGCCGAAATTTCGATAAAATAATTCACTTTTCAAAACAAAAATAAATACATTCAAGTTCAAGCATGAAATTGGAAAAAAAATACAATATAAATCAAATTATACTACTTCCCCATAAAAGAAAGAAATGAAAAAATGTACCTGAATCAGCGTAACTGAACCATTCCTGGTAGATCTTTTGCCGCTCTTTAGAGCAGGATCCGACTGGACCCGTACCCATTTCCATTCCTGTAGAGATCAGGAAAATATGTTTCCTGCTCTATGTTTATTCTGTTTCTATTGCTTTCAGTTGCTTTCACAACTCGAATTTCTTCAAAAATCTCCTGCTATAAATAAATATATCGAAATAAAAATCAGTAAACAGCCACCAACACCGTACACTTTTCTTTGCCGGCATTAATTCCTTTGTGCTGACGAAACGCGAAAGCGAAAACCCGAGACAAACGAAGACGCCGTCCCCTCTCGTCGTTGGCTCAGTCGGAACCCGGTGAATTAACTACACACATAACCGGTTGTCAGATCTTTCTGAATCTCGGAATCTTAAGATTATGCTCGGAAGCACTTTCCACCTGCCAACTGTTTTCACAGAACGGAAACACACGATGGGTCTGTTTCACATGTCGGTGAGCAGAGGTTTCTGATTCAGTTTCTTTTGTTCTATTTCTGTTTTTGCACCCTTGCCTTCCCTCTTGTAGTTCCTACCATTTCGTCTCTCTTGTGTCTGTCCTTCCTTGTCGCCGCGTACGGCAGCGAGTAAACGGATTGTTAGGTGGCGCCGCCCCGAAAATAGGGAAATGAGTTATGTTGTGATTATTTGTACGCTATATGTGGGTGTTATGACAAGTAAAGTTATTGATAAACATGTAAGCCGAAGAGACACGAGTATAACATTATTCTTAATGTGAATTAATACAGACTCACACACTTTCACCACTCCCCTCTCCCATATCAGCCCCACCAGTTCGTTTTCCTATATTTTCCTTGCGCCTCGTTATGCGCTGTCAGTCGCGACCCTTATCAAACACCCCCCCTCCAGGTCGCACCACCTGGAGGAATATAAAGGGTATTTCAATGACAATATTATTTGTGTACTGAGTCATGACTTCCAGTAAACAGAAAGCCAACAATGATTTCAGGCCGCTGAGGGCAAATAGCAGCAGCATCACTGAAGCAGCAAATTCACCCACAACAAGACAACATCGATAACAATGGAGGTTTTGAACAACAAGAGGTTTCATCAAACAACACCAATGGACAAGACAACATGAAAAAATTATCAAGAGTCTGGTTGGGAATTATGGCACAAAGAAAAGACTGAAAAAAGAATAAGAAGAAGATTGATCATAGAATTGGGCAAAAAAAAAAAATTGAAAAAATTGAGATGAGAATTTGGAAACCTTCAAAATTGACCAGACCCCACAGTTATGGCCTAACTCTCTCGTCTCCCTCTCTACAATTAGACTATAAGATTTCATAAATTTTACTTAGAAAAAGAATTCCTCAGGAAAGACCAATTGTTTTTCCAAGTAACCACAGTACAAGTGATAACT
>BNST01002697.1:0-52922 GCA_019650275.1 Xylocarpus granatum | reverse complement strand
TAATGAAAAGAATCAAACATCAGTGTCATTGACGGATCATCTCCAACCGCCGTGCTTTCCAAATCTCTCACAAATTAGCGTCAGGAGGTGCCAGAGATTAAAAAGTTTGTTTCCTGTCACCGTAGCTCGAAATCTGTTGCGATTGGAAACTCTACGTATTGACGATTGCCCGGAAATGGAGCAAATCATTGCTGAAGATAATGAAAAGAATCAAACATCAGTGTCATTGACGGATCATCTCCAACCGCCATGCTTTCCAAATCTCTCAGCAATTCGGGTCGAAAGGATGCCACAAATTAAAAAGTTTGTTTCCTGTCACCGTAGCTCGAAATCTGTTGCGGTTGGAAATTCTATATATTGCTGATTGCCCGGGAAATGGTGCAAATCATTGCTGAAGATGACGACAAAGAGTGCAAAGAAATTATGTTGCGTGATGTTTGGGAATTATCACTTGAAAATTTACCAAGCCTCGTTAACTTCTGTCCTGTGGATTATCACTTCGTATTTCCATCTTTATTCGATTTGACAGTGAGTAATTGTCGGAAGATGACCACAAGAATTTCAGTCGACCAAAATGGAAGGGTACATGTGCAAGGCAAAGCAGAGGTACTTAATTACACTTTACTTTTTCCTTTATTGCCGACTAACTTAACTAGCTGGCTTGCCTTGCCTTGCCTTTTGAGATATACATATTATATAGTTCACGATGTAAAGAACTTTCTCTTGCGTTCTTCTTCTTATTCTTCATTGTAATTTAAGCTGAATACTATCTTTCGTATTTCATGGTTCAATTATTTGGTTGTGCAGGCACTGCAGGAAGATGTTAGTGCAGAGTCTCCTGTACAGTCCACCGGAGGGATTAGGTGCTACGGTTCTAAGAAATTCGGAGAACATTACCACCGTACACGGAAAATTGATGAAGAGAAAATTTGGCTTCCTGCATAGTACCTCTGCGTGTAGGTATGCATATAATTAATGCAAAAACAAGGGACTCAACAAGAATGCGTTAACATATAAATTGCAAACAAACTTACTAGATCAGCTACATCATACATACAAATGTATTTGCTACTTCTCCCAGCTAATATGTAGCTTCCATCAGCAGAATAACATAATGTTGTGAAGCACTTTCCTGTACTTGAATTAGCTGCTGATTGATGATCAGTCATGAGACGACCTCCAGTAACATCCCTACCTCCCTTGATGGTGTACATTATCCCGCCATTAATTGGGTCCCAAAACAGTATTTGCCCATCTAACGTGCTGCAAGCCAACTGCCTCCCCTCTGGATGATATACCTCTGTGAGAACATCATGTGTGTGAGGGAAGGGTTCCACTGAACCTTTTCCTTCAAAAACGTCCCACAACCAAACAGTTTTGTCCCATGATGATGAAGCTAAGACAGCCTACATGTGAAAACAGAACATCATAATTATGCTATCATGTGTCAAGATGGAAGATAAAGTATTTGATTATTTTATAAAATAATCTGACACCAGTTAGCAAGGTAAAAGATCCTGGATGAACACCATTGGGAAGAGGAAGATTTTAAACATCCACTTTGGATTCAGAGAAAACAATAAAATGAAACAGCAAAGAAGCACAAGCACATGGTCAAAGGACGTGTTAACTCACATTTGTAGGAGAGAACGCCAAGCAATGGACAGGACCTTCATGACCGCTTAGAATGTTCAACAAACAACCGTTTTCATTGACCAAACATATATCTATTGTTAACACATTAAAAGAGAAAAATTATCAGCAGTGATACATTATGATTGCATAGCACAATCAAAACCTGATAATAAAAGTTTACTTTAAATGAATCTAGAGTTCCAGCACAAATAACTTCACCACTTTGATCAGCAGCCAAAGAAACAAACTGTCTAGAAGAAGGGGTAGTAAAAGTCCTAAAATTTCTATAGCGAAACAGATCCCATGCACGAACCATCTAGAGATGCACTTAGAAGGCAATGGTTATTAGCCATAAAAAGGAAAGCAGCGACAGTGTTAGTATGCTCGGTGAATGTCACAAAGCAAAAGCCCGATGAAACAGTCCACACCTGTACAAAGGAAGTACAGTACCTCAGCATGAGTGGAAGGCTTTCAGTGCAAATTTTAAAGGAGGAAGGTGACCATCAACAAATATTTAGCAGAGAAAACTTGATTGATCCCTCCAGGTTTGGTTAATTAAAATTAAAACATACTCAGCATTAGATGACATGCAACATGAATTACTCACCTTCAGAATCATCCTGTCATGTTTATTGAGAAAAATAAAAAGATTCTATTTTGGTAAAATTCCTAAAGAATAACTAACCAGTAACACTCAAATGCTAAATTGAAGACAAGAACAGAGAGTGCATGCAAAATGCCTAACTGCTGGTTTGTCGTGAATTTAAAAACATTCAAGCATTTATGGTTTGACATAGAGCAGCTAACACCATTTCTTTAGGCCTTTCATCATGCACTAATTATTATTATTAATTTGTAGAATAAGAACAGAATTTCACAAGCAAAAATGGAGAAATCAGTTATAAATGCTTTTGCAAAAAGCGTAATATAAATTAAAATAAAACAAAAAAAAACCTCCAAATTTCAACTAAGCCTCCCGAATTTTCATCAAATTACCTGCAGCGACGGCCATATACTGATAACTGTATGGCATTTACGGGATGCTTGAACCTGACGCGGTGTAGAACCACGTGGTGGTGAATATTGATGAATAGGCATCTGTTGCTCTCATCAACCGTCAAGAGAAAAGTGCCATCGGCTGCGACGGCGAGACGACAGATGTTCGACGACGATTAGTGTTTGTGACTTTATTAGGTGTGTCACCGACACTCGATTACCGACCGGCGAAATGAAGTGTGTGTTCTCAGATATCACAGCGTTGCCGCCACATTAAGGGGCGCCAAAGAGATTCTGGAAGCAGTAATTCACGTTCTCCTTTCTCATTTCCGCTTGAATTTTTTTGACAAACGTGATATAATATAGGAATTATAAATGAAAAACTTCCTAAAATCACCAATGAAAGTATATAAAATCATCATATTTACATCAATATCACTCGTCGGAAAACCAAGCTCGGTCCTGAATAACCCCAAAACTTCAGGCTACAATGTAAACCGTAGTAAGACAACCGAGCCAGTTTTTGAACCTTGTCAAAATCAGAGAGGGTGAAAATAGAGAGAAGGAGATATCTTTGTATCAGACCTTGCACGTGCGCCATATACGATAACATTAAATACAGATTCACTGACTGTCATTTATAAATGCTTATAGAGAGCATATTTACAACAATTTCAGTGGACCAAAATGGAACAGTGCATGTGCAAGCCATATCAGAGGTACTTAATTACACTTTTTCTTTTATTTGCGACTAACTTGACTAGGTGGGTTCGCTTGTGATATATGTTATAGTCCATGATGTAATTAAAGATCTTGGAGTTAAGAATTTTCTCTTGCCTTCTTCTTCAATGTAATTTAAGCTGAATACCGTCCTTCACATATCATGGTTTAATTATTTGGTTGTGCAGATACTGCAAGAAGTTGTCAGCTTAGAGTCTCCTGCACACCCCACTGAGGAAATTTGGAGAACATTTCCAACGTACATGGAAAATTGACGAAGAAAAAGTTAGGAAATTTCGCTTCCTGCATAGTACCTATGCATGTAGTTAATTAATTACTAATTACCTTAAATACAAAATTCTCTGGGATTCTTTTTGCTTTATTAAATGTAATATTATACACAGAGTACATGTTTTTGCGTTTGGTAATTAATTGCTGCCATTATTTTATGATTAAGGTTGTAAGTATTTCATAAACGCAGTTCGAAAGCTATTTTTAACTGAAAATATCTCAGTATGTTAATTCTCCTTGTCATGAATATGTGTTGAATTACCAGAGTAATCAATAGGAACATAAATTAACACACACAAGGCTGGCTTAGCTGCTTGTCAAAACTACCCATTGAATGGACACAATTTGCACAGTTGCCTTTACTCGTGGCTGGTGATTGGAGAGGATATCAGCATTAGATATCCATTTATGTGGGTTTCCACTTCATTTCTATAGTTCAACGTCATGTAAATAATGTCATGCTCTGCTCGTAAAGCAAACCATTTCCCGGTAGCAGCAAGGATGGCCGTGCTTACATCCCTCTTGAAACTGTATCACGTTCTCCTTTCTCATCTCCGCGTAAATTTTTCTCAAAATTCAAGTTAAAAATAGCTCTGTCCTGCATGCGCACATAAGCTTATGGAGGTTTTGGTCTTCTTCAGGAAATAGTTTGAAGGGATCAATGAAACAAAACATGACTTTGCATTGTCATCATGCTTGCGCTTTATTCTTCTCATCCTTGGCACTAATTAATTCCAATTCTTTTCTTTATCTCACCCCAGCTTGCTTTTATTTCTAATCTTCGCAGTGAATTAAGCATAACTAAAAGTGCTTCAATTCCAACGTCTATATAAACTGCTTTCAGCTTCTTTTTACCCGAATCATCGTGAGGTTGCAGATTTCAAATTAATTATCTTCTTCCATTAATTGGTGAAGACTTATCTACAGACCGTGCGCACCTCTAAAGATCATCAAAGACAAATTGCACTTGAAGGATATTACATTCCTCCATTTTGGTAGGATTACTTAATATCATATTTGAATTTCATCATTTACTTTTGTATTGTTAGTTGTGCTTTGATTTTGGACAGACCATATGTATACGATGATTGTTGTATTTTCATTTTTATTTCAGTAAGCTTTTGAGTTGGGAAGAAAAAGAAATATAACAGCAGAAGACCAAGTGGGCAGATTATTGGTCATATAGAAGTAATTATCTCAATTGATAGTTATCTGGCTCATCAATACAATTAAGAATTACACAAGTTATTATGCACATATATGCAATGCAACTACCATCAGATGCAATGCAATGCAACAAGTTATTATATATATCAACTATATATAATAGTTGATTAAAAAAATATATCAACTATTGAGCATTTTATTCTAATTAAAATTATAATAGTTTATAACTTTTCTAATTAATAAATAGAGGTTGCCTCACCTTTTACATCATTTGAAATATGGATAGGTTTTTAAAACATCTAACATTTTTCGTTGTAAAAGACATAATTTTGATACTTTGACTTCCTTAATTTTATATACACACACATGTTATTGAAAGAAATGTTTAGTTTTTCTTTATTCAAATTATGTCAAGAAATTCTAAATAAAATTAGAATTCGATTCTCTTATGATTAAAATTAGAAAAAATAATATAGTCTTCGCACGATTTCGTATGTATTCATTCCACCGAACACTTTGGATCAAAGAGGTTGTCGTCGTACATTCCGAGGCTGTCTTCTCAAAATCGTGCATGAACACAAACAAGGTATACATCAAATTTTTGCTCTCTTTTTTCAATAACCCTTATTACTTTGCTTGCTACTTACGTATTCTATTGAACTTTTTCCTATCAAATAGGCTATCAGTGTACTTTTAATCTGTAATTGCTTTTCCAAGGTATACTTCAAATTTCCTCATTCCAACGATTACTTGTTGCTTTGCTTGACCAACATATAATCCTGATTACTTTCAATAACAGGTAAGCTGAAATGGCAGAAGAATGTTTAAACGCTATTTTATCAAAGATTGGAGAATACTTGTTGGAAGCAACCATACATCAAGCTGGTTGATATGCAATGTCAAAGATCTGATGAAAGAAGATGAAATTTTGAGATTCGCCCTTGATCGTGCGCAGTATGGAGTCAAAACAGCCGAACGTAGCTCAGAAGAAATTGAGGAAGAGTGCAAAAGTGGCAAACTGATGTGAAAAATGTCATAGAGGATGTTGGGAAGTTGGAAGAAGAAATAAATGCAAATGATGGCTTGAGGGAAATTTTACTCATAAGTAGATCTTTCTCTGCGTCATTGATTTGTTTTTCATTTTGCGTTTGTCAGAACCTTGAAAACGTTCTGAACTTCAGCCATTAGTCCACAATTATTTGATGAATCACACATTCACATATGATGTTTGTCTACAGCAATTTGTTTTCAGTTACCATGAAAAAAAAAGGCAAATAAGAATTATAAGTCAGTTACAGTATACACAGAAAGAGGATATTTTGTAATTGAGTAATTCGTGCTAAATTTGAAACCAGGTTTCATATGCTCAATATAAAGTTTGGGTCAGTACAATATTTGAGGCTGGGGATAGGGTTAGAGTTGACATTAGGTTCAAGGCTTCCTTTTGATTTTTGATATCCTGAATCAATGTTAATTGGTTATCGTTGCAGACAATTGCAGTTGGTTTTTTGTTGAAATCCTGCAGCTTTGCCAGCGAAGAGTAATGGATGTATTCGTGTGGATTGCTATGGCGGCCTGAATCCGATGAGAAGAGATGTGAGTGCAATTTTCAGTTTCTTGTGATATATTCTTGGCTTGTTTTGCTGCTTCTTTAAAGATGGAAGCTTTAACAACCTATGCAGTTGTGCAATGGTGTTGCCAAATGCAACTAATAGTTCTGCCAAAGTTTGAAGTGGCCGCTTATTGGAAAGAGTTAAGGTGAGTTATGGTTATTTTATTTATCGTCATAGTGCTGCGAGGTAGTAAGAATTCCATAAATATGAATGTCTCAACTTGCATGGTGAAAATTTTGAAGCCATAAAAATGTCAATTGTGATTTGCCTCACTTTAGATTCATTGATTTCATTAAATAGTTACTCACCAGAGTGCTATGGTTTGTTACTTTCTTCTTCCTTAGCATATGATATAAAGTACACAAACTTTAATGTTGAAGTTTTTATTACAATATTGTTGAGCTTGAAAAGTAGAGTTGTTAATGATAATCACTGATGCTGCTGTGCATCTGGAAAGTAAATCTTGATTTTGCAAAGATACTCAAGTTTTTATCAGTGGTTCTGCTGGCTTCCTTCAGTTGTTATCAGTGATTCTGCTGGTTTCCTTGGCAGGAGCCAAGGCATATGTGTATTGAACTCGTTGAAGATGATCAATTATTCCAAGCCAAAACTATCACCAAGAAGCAGTTTCTTTAAGACTAGAAAAATTGTAAATTTGCGGCAAGAATGTATGAACGAATATCCAGAGTTAATTCACGTGTGTTTTTCATTCAAGAACTGTTCATGAATTACAAGTTTTCAAGTCTTTTATTCGTGCTATAACAAGTGTTAAAATGCAGAGTTTTATTTGTCATAACAGAAAGTAGTTAAATAGCTAAGATGCCAGCTCATCATTCTTAACTTCCATTGCTCCTGCATTCGGTTTTCTTCCCTTCTGCTTCAGCCATGAAGCTCTTCAGAATGCCCAGAACCTGAGAGAATTTAAAGCACAGATCCACAGATCTCATGACATATACCATCTTCCAATGGGCGGCTTTTTTTGTATATGATGAATCATTTCTCATTACATTACATAGCCACGTTATAATTTTAAGAGCAAATGAAAGGTTGTCTTCTTCCAATGGAAACTTGCTTCGTCAAATTTTAATGGTTTTGTTTCAGATAGATAGAGGGATAGAGAAAAACAGCTAGAAGACTTTAAGCGCTTGCAGTAGTCCGGCGGCAGGGACCGCTAATACACATATTTCATTTCTGATTCAAATACAGAACAAGCCAGCCAAGCCAAGACCTCGCCAGTAAGAGAATACAAGTCAAGCGTACTGGAAAAATGGCTTCCTTTTGACCATTCATAATTCAAACAGTGTAGCACGGAACAGTCCATCTGTGCCCATTTTTTAAAAATGTTTTTCCATACGCGCGCGCGCGCGTGTATATTTATGCGCGCCCCTTGACAAGCAATAGTCTTACAGACAAGTGGGTATTAATTTACAATAATAAAAAAAAATTATATTATCCTATCGCATCGTCTATTCACCTAACAAAACAACCCATTTGAAACTTTCTCTTAATCTGTTGCTGGGAGAGAACTCCACACGATTATTAGCCAAATTCTACCACTCTCGAGAAAGAAGAGGGCAGAGGACGGCACAGGGGTCTTCTTTTCTTCATCTGCAATTTCTGGACGACGAGGACTTTTGCATATCGATCTTACTGCCTCAGCGTCAGCAAGCAAAATTTCTGAAATTTAAGAAGCCCAGGTTGCATAATTTTTATGAATTTAATCTAGCTCCTTAAATTCATAGATGTGATATTTATGAGTTGGAAGTTGTTACATTCAAGTTTATTATTTTTACCAATTTGTAACATTTTAATTTCTCTCTTGCAACATTAATCTTTGTAAAAAAATTGTAAAGAATATTGTGAGTGCCACAAATTTTATTTAGAGTTATAACAAAATTATTTTATTTTCTTTGGATTTTTTTGAAAAATTATAAAATATTTTTAATAAATACCAAAAAATCTAATTTAATAAGTCTATTTAATTTTTATTATTTTGTATAAAATAATAAAATTACATTTTAATTAGTTTTGTCATATTGAAAAAGAAATTTTTTATTAATTTTAGATTTTTATATTTTATTAATTATATTAATTTAAAATATTTTTATTTATGAATTTGTATAATTTTTTCTAGTTTTTTTATTTTTTTATCAATAGAATTTTTAATTAAAATTTTTTAATTGTTTTATTATTTTAGAAGAATTTTTGTTGTTAGATAATAGATAAGATTTTTTTTTAATAAAATATATTTAAAAAAGTTTTATAAAATATAAAAATCGTGCATAACACAAGCAAGGTATACCCCTAAATTTCCTTTTTATCTTTTTCTAAGTACATATTATACTGAACTTTTTCTATCAAATAGGCTATCAGTGTACTTTCGATCTGCAATTGCCATTCCAAGGCTGTTACGTCGGAATCGTTCATCTACTGAATAAGAAAAAGGTATAGTTCAAATTTTCTCATTTTAATGGTTATTTGTTCCTTTGCTTTACTAACATACATTCTAACTATTACTTTCAAATCAGATAAGATGGAAATGGCAGCAGAATGTTTAAATGGTATTTTATATAAGATTGGACAATTCTTGGCAGAGCCAATCGTTTACATATACCATTACAAAAGCAATGTAGAGGATCTGATGAAAAGAAGATGAAAATTTGGCATTGGCCTTCGGACGTGTGCAGTTTGATGTCGAAACGGCCGAACGTCGCTCAGAAGAAATTGAGAAAGATGTGCAAAAGTGGATAACTGATGCGAACAATGTCAAAGATGACGTTAAGAAGTTGGAAGAAGAAATAGTTGCAAATAGGACATGCCTTGGTGGGTATTGTCCTAATTGGGGTTGGCGGTATCGGTCGAGCAGACAAGCTGAACAAATAAGAAGCGTTGTGTTGGAGCTATTACAAAGGGGCAAATTCACAAGAGTGTCCCGTCCAGCCAGTCTGCCAGGCATTGAGTTCTTTGCCTCTAGAGATTTTGTGACTTTTGAGTCTATAAAATCTACTTTCGATCACGTTATTGAGGCACTGAGAGACGACGAGATTCGCATGGTTGGAATTCATGGTATGGGAGGTGTGGGTAAGACAACCTTGGCCAAAGAAGTTGGTAAGAAGGTCAAGGAATTGAATATTTTTGATAAGGTAGTGTTGGCTACTATATCTCAGACCCCCAATTTCAAAAATATTCAAGCTCAAATAGCAGACTCGTTAGGGTTGACATTACACGAGGAAAGTGAAGATTCAAGAGCGAAACGATTATTTATGACATTAAAAAATGAGAAGAACATGCTCATAATATTGGATGATGTTTGGGCGAAAATTGATCTGAAAGGTATAGGAATTCCCTGGGGCGATGATCATAAGGGTTTTAAAATCCTGCTTACCGCTCGCCGGACACATGTATGTACGACTATGGGTTGCGAGTCGAAAATCTCATTGAATGTTCTAAAAGAAGAAGAAGGATTGGCTTTACTCAAGAAAAATGCAGGAATAGGGTGATGAGTTGCCCGCTTTAAATACTTTGGCAAAAGAAGTTGCTGGGGAGTGCAAAGGTTTGCCTCTAGCAATCGTGGCCATTGGAAGTGCCTTAAAAGGAAAGGCTATTGATGATTGGAGATTATTTTATCAAAAGTTGAAAAATTCAAAGTTTGTAGATGTAGATGATGTCGATACAAACGTCTACGCTTGTCTTAAATTGAGTTATGATTATCTGAGGGATGAGGATACAAAGTGCTGCTTCTTGGTGTGCTCTCTATTTCCGGAAGATTTTGAAATTCCTTTGGAGGAATTGGTTAGATATGGAAGGGGGATCGGACTGTTTAAAGATGCTAACTCTATTGAAGAAGCAAGGAGTCAGGTGCGTGCGGTGGTTAATATCCTTAAAGCCTCTGGTTTGTTATTAGATGGCCGCCGAGAAGAATTCGCAAAAATGCATGACGTGGTTCGTGATGTGGCCTTGTGGATATCATCCAAGCAGGAGAAGAAATTCATGAGTAAGGCTGGCTTGGGATTGACGGAGTGGCCAATGGAGGAAGGTCTGGAACAATGCGCAGCGATCTCCTTGATGGACAACGAAATAAAAGTTCTTCCCGTTGGTTTGGAATGTCCAAAGCTTGAAATTTTGCTATGGCATCGTCATTATCGTGCTTCAAATTTGGTGGAAGTTCCAGATCAATTTTTTGTAGGTATGAAAGCACTGAAAGTTGTATCCTTAACTTATGCAGACATCTCACTAAAATCGCTTCAATTCTTGAGAAACATTGGATCTCTACAGCTGCATTATTGCACATTGAAAGATATATCTTCCATCGGAGCGCTGAGCCTGCTTGAGATTGTTAGTTTCAGAGGTTCTCGGTTCGAGGAATTGCCAAAAGAATTTGGGGAACTCAGTAAATTAAGACTGCTGGATGTAGGGAATTGTTGGGAATTTATAAGAATTCATTCCAATGTGATTCAGAGGTTATGTCAACTAGAAGAATTATACATTGACGGTAACTCTATTGCTTGGGCGGTTGAACGAACGGGCGAAGGGATGAATAATAATGCTAGCTTGTTGGAGCTGAATTCATTATCTCACTTGGGCACATTATCATTGTCCATGGAGTATTGTTGCATTCCAAAAGACTTTGCTTTCCCCAAATTGCGAAGGTATGATATCACTGTGGAAAGTCGTGATGGTTGGTATTCATGACATTTAGTGTTCCAATGGGATCCTTAAGAATCAGAGATGAACAGTCCACCTCACTGATTGCATTCAAAGAACTATCTGAGACACTAGAATATCTTGAGTTGAGAGAGCTACCAGAACTGAGTTTTATATGGAAGGATTGGAGCAAGCCTTTAAGCCTCCACAATCTTACAGAGGTTGAAGTGAGTGGGTGCCCAAGGTTGAGATCGTGTATCTTCACAGTGTCCCTTGCTCGAAGTCTGGTGCAGCTGAAAGTACTCCGAGTGAGTGAATGTGAAAACCTGACACATATTGTTAACATTGCGGAAGAAGAAGAACAGTTGAAGGATAATTTATTAGATCAAGACGAGCGTGGAAATGACATTGTGCTTCCCAAGTTACAGGAATTAACTCTTTATAATCTAAAAAGCCTCGCGCCTTCTGTCCGCAAAACTATAATTCAACGTGGCCGGCTTTGGAAAGATTGCAAGTAGAAGGGTGTTCTAATTTGGGTCGCCTTTTATTGCAGAAGAATTAGTGAAGGTATGTATATTTTTATTTTCTTAGGAGAACTTTTATGGTTTTTATTGTTAATATGCATTTGATAGTTTATTTTTTATTTAAATATTTTTCAAAAATTTTTTTTTAAAATTAATATTATATTAATTATTTTTTTAAAAATTAGTAAAGATATATATATTTAATATTATTTATATTACATTAACATTTTATTTTTTTCTTTTATATTTTTAATTAGTTATTATTTAAATTAATTATTATTATTTTATATTAACTCTAATTCAACATAAAAATTTGTTATTTAATATTATTTTTTTAAAATTAATTTAATATTGTCTTTAAGTTGTATTTTTTTTGTTAAATAAATATTATTTTTTAAAAAATTGATTAAATAATTTGTTTTGGAAGTGATTCTGTGGTTTGTGCTTGTAATGGAGTTGTGAAATGTAGTTGATTGAATATTAATGGATTTGTATGTATTTACAGAATTTACGGGACATAGAGGTGGTTGATTGCGACCAACTGTGTGATAGAATTCTTGATGGCTTGAAGTATGGCTCCAACAATTTGGAAACTTTAACAATTAGCATTTTGCGACCTAAGGTTCCCGCGCATATTTTCAAGCTGCAGAGTCTTTCCACTCTGAAACTGAAAAGCTGCCGTAGGTTGAGACACATCTGCTCAACCACTCTTGCTCGAAATCTGTTGCAATTGGAACATCTATCTATTGCTGATTGCCCGGAAATGGAGCAAATCATTGCCGAAGATAATGAAAAGAATCAAACATCAGTGTCATTGACGGATCATCTCCAACCGCCATGCTTTCCAAATCTCTCAGAATTAGCGTCAGGAGGTGCCAGAGATTAAAAAGTTTGTTTCCTGTCACCGTAGCTCGAAATCTGTTGCAATTGGAATATCTATCTATTGCTGATTGCCCGGAAATGGGGCAAATCATTGCTGAAGATAATGAAAAGAATCAAACATCAGTGTCATTGACGGATCATCTCCAACCGCCATGCTTTCCAAATCTCTCAGCAAATTAGCGTCAGGAGGTGCCAGAGATTAAAAAGTTTGTTTCCTGTCACCGTAGCTCGAAATCTGTTGCAATTTAGTGTTCCAATGGGATCCTTAAGAATCACAGATGAACAGTCCACCTCACTGATTGCATTCAAAGAACTATCTGAGACACTAGAATATCTTGAGTTGAGAGAGCTACCAGAACTGAGTTTTATATGGAAGGATTGGAGCAAGCCTTTAAGCCTCCACAATCTTACAGAGGTTGAAGTGAGTGGGTGCCCAAGGTTGAGATCGTGTATCTTCACAGTGTCCCTTGCTCGAAGTCTGGTGCAGCTGAAAGTACTCCGAGTGAGTGAATGTGAAAACCTGACACATATTGTTAACATTGCGGAAGAAGAAGAACAGTTGAAGGATAATTTATTAGATCAAGACGAGCGTGGAAATGACATTGTGCTTCCCAAGTTACAGGAATTAACTCTTTATAATCTAAAAAGCCTCACCGCCTTCTGTCCGCAAAACTATAATTCAACGTGGCCGGCTTTGGAAAGATTGCAAGTAGAAGGGTGTTCTAATTTGGGTTTCGGCTTTTATTGCAGAAGAATTAGGAAGGTATGTATATTTTATCTTTTTAGGAGAACTTTCTGGTTTTTATTGTTAATATGTATTTGATAGTTTATTTTTTATTTAAATAAATTTTTTAAAAAATTTTTTTAAAATTTTAAATATTATATATTTTTTTAATAATTATTTTTTTTATTATAAAGATTTAGAATATTTATTTATTTATATTACATTAACATTTTTATTTTTTTTCTATTGATATTTATAATAGTATTTTTACAATTAATCTTTATTTTTGTTAACTTAATTTAACATAAAAATTTGTTATTTAATATTATTTTTTTAAAATTGATTTAATATTATCTTTAAGTTATATTATATTTTGTTAAATAATATTATTTTTTAAAAAATTTGATTAAATAATTGTTTTGGAAGTGATTCCGTGGTTTGTGCTTGTAATGGAGTTGTGAAATGTAGTTGATTGAATATTAATGGATTTGTATGTATTTACAGAATTTACGGGACATAGAGGTGGTTGATTGCGACCAACTGTGTGATAGAATTCTTGATGGCTTGAAGTATGGCTCCAACAATTTGCAAATTTTAACAATTAGCATTTTGCGACCTAAGGTTCCCGCGCATATTTTCAAGCTGCAGAGTCTTTCCACTCTGAAACTGAAAAGCTGCCGTAGGTTGAGACACATCTGCTCAACCACTCTTGCTCGAAATCTGTTGCAATTGGAACATCTATCTATTGCTGATTGCCCGGAAATGGAGCAAATCATTGCTGAAGATAATGAAAAGAATCAAACATCAGTGTCATTGACGGATCATCTCCAACCGCCATGCTTTCCAAATCTCTCACAAATTAGCGTCAGGAGGTGCCAGAGATTAAAAAGTTTGTTTCCTGTCACCGTAGCTCGAAATCTGTTGCAATTGGAATATCTATCTATTGATGATTGCCCGGAAATGGAGCAAATCATTGCTGAAGATGACGACAAAGAGTCCAAAGAAATTATATTGCGTGATTTTCGGGGTATTATCACTTCGAAAATTTACCAAGCCTCGTTAACTTCTGTCCTGTGGATTATCACTTCGTATTCCCATCTTTAACCTCTTTGGTAGTGAGAAATTGTTCGAAGATGACCACAAGAATTTCAGTCGACCAAAATGGAAGGGTGCATGTGCAAGGCAAAGCAGAGGTACTTAATTACACTTTACTTTTTCCTTTATTGCCGACTAACTTAACTAGCTGGCTTGCCTTGCCTTGCCTTTTGAGATATTCTCTTGCCTTCTTCTTCTTATTCTTCATTGTAATTTAAGCTGAATACTATCTTTCGTATTTCATGGTTCAATTATTTGGTTGTGCAGGCACTGCAGGAAGATGTTAGTGCAGAGTCTCCTGTACAGTCCACCGGAGAGATTTGGTGCTACGGTTTCTGAAGAAATTCGGAGAACATTACCACCGTACACTGGAAAATTGATGAAGAGAAAATTTCGCTTCCTGCATAGTACCTATGCATGTAGGTATGCATATAATTAATGAATTAATTAATTACCTTAAATACAAAATTTTTAGGGATTTTGTTTGCTTTTATTATTTTACGATTGGAGTCTGCCAAATATCACCCTTCCTTTGATTGTCAAGCTGAAAATGTCCATAATCATAAATGCAGTTCAAAGACTCTGTTTAATTAAAAATATCTCGACATTTTAATTCTTTGGTCATGAAAATGTGTTGAATTAAAAGAGTAATCAATAGGATAGGTATTTTCGTCCAAAAATAATGAACATACATTTACATACACAAGGCTGGCTTAGCTTTTGTTAGATTTTTGTTCCAAGTATATTTACTGTTCTTTGGTTTTTCTATTTATGCTAAATGCAGGTATCAAGGTCTACATATTTTGCAATAGCCTCACAAATGCAGGTATCAGGTTTACGATTTGCACAGCTCTCACACACAACAATCTAATGGGTTTCTAGTTGCTAAGTTTTTGATTGTATTTTATATATGTCTTTTTCCTCTTTTTCTGTGATGGATGACTCAATTCACAAGACTAGTAATCATGGGAATATAAACAGATAAATAACACAATTTAGTTACAAAAACCACAATTTCCATCCTTTTGTTCTTTCACAACAAAAAACTAAAACATGAACAATACCTAATCAGATAAGTGATGTTTTCCGGACAAAATTGCTTTGAGACATTGCAGGACTCAAAAAGTGTACCATCAAGAGATGCGGCTTCCTTTTTTCCATAAACAGCAAATATTCGATCCATGGATGCCACAATAGGCTTGCTTGTAGGAGGTGTTGAAGGAGTTCTTTACAACTTGCTGGCTGCAGCATATGCCTAGCGTGAGCAAGAAACTCAAAACACTAGAATGGATGTAAAATACAGCTATGCAGCTGCGTTGTAGACATATATACAATGCATCACTTCTTTGTACCAACGGAGCATAAATATCGAAGCATGTATTCATTGGAAGAACATGTATATGCCAAATCCTAATGTATTCTGTTATTGCCTTCTGCAGGGATTTAAAAGATGGAAATAGGTTTCTGGAATTCTGTTGAACTGAGTTACAATTTGTTTTGCAGAGCTCCTGCCACATAAACCAGCACCAGTCATGTAAGATTTGGTACTGGTAAAGCTAAGGAGGTTTGCATAAAAAAAGAACACAGAACTCAGAAAAAGTTATGTGAGAAAATTACCTGACACCAACAAAGGATGAACTCCAAATGCAGGCAGCTCTCAAGAAGATCTGAAAGTACCTCTATTAACCTCTGTATATGTCTGAGGGATTGATGAGGCAACAGCAGGTATATCAACAAGACTTACAGCAAAAATGCATCCTTTTACTAGATTGTCCTCATTTAAACAAAGGCTAAGGATTAAAGCTCTGATTGGCTGGTCTTCCTTTAGTGCTGCATCAACTGCCTGAACAATTTAATCAACAAAGAAAGAACCTAAGGCAAACTTAAAGTAGAATCATACTACAAATTAGTGACAGAAAAAATGATATATCCAACTAAAATGCATGCTGATTTTTGACGATGAAGAATAAGAAAAGATGAATGTAATTCTCTTATCAGAATTAAATGACAATGTGCAAGTTCAAAGAATTATGTGGCTTTCTATACCTCTGGTGTGACATCTATGTCAAGGTCAAAGGGATCAAAGATAAAGGATTCATCAATTGAATAAACTAGATCTCCCTCTGTTGTTGCTGCTGCAAAGCTGTGCCCAGTGGCAATTCCGAGGCATTTAGTTCAAATAACAGGCCTTCCACGGTTAGGCATGGCACCTGGCAAATCATAATCTAATTTTCCTTGTGTTTGTTTATCAACACCTTCCTCTGTGTCACTGTTATCATCATCCGTCAAGTCCACTGGGGCAGCTTCTGTCATGTACCTAAAGTTTAAGAAGTCAAGAACTCCATCTATGGGAGAGGTTATGTGTTATTTGAAATCGACGCAGCAGGACCTGTGCAGTGCAGATTGAATGCATTTCAGATCTGGTTAACTATGCTTGATGTAAATAACATAAAAGGCAAAATGCAGTCATAAAATGATTCTGTAAGGAAGTTGTAACATTGTAAGCACGGTAGAGATCGCTGCAACTTGTAGGCAGTAAAGACAAACAACGAGAATCCATGCTCGACAAGAAGGGAGTAGAAATGCAAAAACAAGGCACTCAACAATGTTTTTTGACATAAAAGATAAAAGGACCAACAGATAAAAAAAAATGTAATAAAATAAAAATGAATAATTATATTTTTTTTGACAAAATTTAACAAAGACAAATTTTTTCTTGAACACTTTTTAAAAATGGATGTGTCTTAAACTTTAAAAACTTGAAAAATACCTCTTAATTTTAGGAATATATTAAATTGAATTAAAAAAGTTTATAAATTATCTTCAAATAACCTTTTCAATCTTAAATAAGAGAGAAAATAGGATATATTGTTGTACGTGCGTCGAATGGCATCATTCTTGACTGATCAAGTCTTGTTTTGAAACTCAATAATTTTTTATTTTTTTATTAGAAATTTGTTATTTTTTTTAAATTTTTTGTGTAATTAATTATTTATCTAATTTTAATTATTTGTATTTTTTTTCAACTAATATTATATATAACATTGTTAGGAACAAAATATCAATTGATCCTCATATGTTCGTGTATATGCACACACATATACACGTATACTTGTATAATAGTGAAGTTCTAGAAAATAAAGATTAAAAAATTATGTTAAAGACGTTTACAGATGATATTGTAACGAATGTTGGGAATGGAATTGGTATATACACCAATCTGTGAAGCGTGGAAATTAAGAAAGATCCACTACCCAAGCAAATTGACATGGATTGGTCCCACACCGTAGAACAAAAGGGAAAGAGCAAATTTATGGACTCTTTGATTGCATGTGATTTCCCACTAACACTTAAAATGACATGTACACGTTTTAATTAATCGTTTTGCAGGCTTGTTTTGCCGCTTAAAATGACACTACATAAAATTATATTTTTAATAAATGGAATTTATTGCATGGGAGAAATAAAAATTTATTTTCTCTCATTAATTATTTTAATTTTTCAATTAAGAAGATGTTTGGTTATGAAATTGTGATTTAAATTCTTTAATAATTTTATTTTATTAATTTTTAATTATGTTATTATTAACCTTTAATATTTAAAATTAATTTTTTTAATTATTAATTATTTTAATTAAGTAGAAATTTTACGAGGTGTTTTACTATTTCGAGTCAAAAAGACGGGCTGCTATATTAAGACAACTTTATGTCAATTTCATTTGGTTTTCTACAGAAAAGGCAGGCTACAATCTCGAGAAAACTTTATGTCAATTGTATGAGGTGTTTTGCTATATTAAGAGAACTTTATGTCAATTCCATTTAGTCATTATGAGGTGTTTTACTATTACCAGTCAAAAAGGCAATCCAATAATTTCAAAAGCAAAAGCATAACATTACACGTCAATCATTTGTCTATCACATGTGATACACTGTTATCTAATATATGATATATAAATTTGACGTGGCACAAAAATAACGATCTGTGCCCATTTTTTCCAAATGTTTTCGGTATACTTGTGTGCTCGCCGCTCTGACAAGCAACAGTCTTACAGACAAGTGGGTATTAATTTACAATAATAAAAAAAATTTATATTATCCTGTGGCATCGTCTTTTCACCTAACAAAACAACCCATTTGAAACTTTCTCTTAATCTACTGCTGGGAGAGAACTCCACACGATTGTTAGCCAAATTCTCGACTCTTGAGAACACAGGGGTCTTCTTTTCTTCTTCTGCAATTTGTGGACGACAAGGACTTTCGCATATTGATCTTACTACTTCAGCGTCAGCAAGCAAAATTTCTGAAATTTAAGAGGCCCAGGTTGCATAATTTTTATGAATTTAATCTAGCTAGCCTTAAATTCATAGATGTGATATTTATGATGATTTGGAAGTTGTTACATTCAAGTTTATTATTTTTACCAATTTGTAACATTTTAATTTCTCTCTTGCAACATTAATCTTTGTAAAAAAATTGTGAAGACCGAGAAACATTGCGAGTGCCACAAATTTTAGAGTGATAAAAAAATTATTTTATTTTCTTTGGAAAAAAATTATAAAATATTTTTAATAAATACCAAAAAATCTAAGTTAATAAATTTATTTAATTTTTATTGTTTTGTATAAAATGATAAAATTATATTTTAAATTTGTTATTTCATATTGAAAAAAGAAATTTTTTTATTAATTTGTTAAATTTTAAAATATTTTTATTTATAAATATGTATAATTTTTTTAGTCTTTTGTGATTTTTTTTTAATAATTTTTTTTTATTATATTTAATAAGATTTTTTTAAATAAAATATATTTAAAAAAAGTTTACTACTTTTTATAAAATATAAAGAATCGTGCAACACGAGCAAGGTATACCCCAAATTTCCTTTCTTATCTTTTTTCTAAGTACATATTATACTGAACTTTTTCTATCAAATAGGCTATCAGTGTACTTTCGATCTGCAATTGCCATTCCAAGGCTGTTACGTCGGAATCGTTCATCTACTGAATAAGAAAAAGGTATAGTTCAAATTTTCTCATTTTAATGGTTATTTGTTCCTTTGCTTTACTAACATACATTCTAACCATTACTTTCAACATCAGATAAGATGGAAATGGCAGCAGAATGTTTAAATGGTATTTTATATAAGATTGGACAATTCTTGGCTGAGCCAATCGTGCAACAAGCTGGTTACATATTCCGTTACAAAAGCAATGTAGAGGATCTGATGAAAGAAGATGAAAATTTGGCATTGGCCTTGGAACGTGTGCAGTTTGATGTCGAAACGGCCGAACGTCGCTCAGAAGAAATTGAGAAAGATGTGCAAAAGTGGATAACTGATGTGAACAATGTCAAAGATGACGTTAAGAAGTTGGAAGAAGAAATAGTTGCAAATAGGACATGCCTTGGTGGGTATTGTCCTAATTGGGGTTGGCGGTATCGGTCGAGTAGACAAGCTGAACAAATAAGAAGCGTTGTGTTGGAGCTATTACAAAGGGGCAAATTCACAAGAGTGTCCCGTCCAGCCAGTCTGCCAGGCATTGAGTTCTTTGCCTCTAGAGATTTTGTGACTTTTGAGTCTATAAAATCTACTTTCGATCACGTTATTGAGGCACTGAGAGACGACGAGATTCGCATGGTTGGAATTCATGGTATGGGAGGTGTGGGTAAGACAACCTTGGCCAAAGAAGTTGGTAAGAAGGTCAGGGAATTGAATATTTTTGATAAGGTAGTGTTGGCTACTATATCTCAGACCCCCAATTTCAAAAATATTCAAGCTCAAATAGCAGACTCGTTAGGGTTGACATTACACGAGGAAAGTGAAGATGGAAGAGCGAGACGATTATTTACTGACATTAAAAAACGAGAAGAATATCCTCATAATATTGGACTGACGTTTGGGCGAAAATTGATCTGAAAGGTATAGGAATTCCCTGGGCGATGATCATAAGGGTTTTAAAATCCTGCTTACCGCTCGCCGGACACATGTATGTACGACTATGGGTTGCGAGTCGAAAATCTCATTGAATGTTCTAAAAGAAGAAGAAGGATTGGCTTTACTCAAGAAAAATGCAGGAATGGGTGATGAGTTGCCCGCTTTAAATACTTTGGCAAAAGAAGTTGCTGGGGAGTGCAAAGGTTTGCCTCTAGCAATCGTGGCCATTGGAAGTGCCTTAAAAGGGAAAGGCTATTGATGATTGGAGATTATTTTATCAAAAGTTGAAAAATTCAAAGTTTGTAGATGTAGATGATGTCGATACAAACGTCTACGCTTGTCTTAAATTGAGTTATGATTATTTAAAGGATGAGGATACGAAGTCCTGCTTCTTGTTGTGCTCTCTATTTCCGGAAGATTTTGAAATTCCTTTGGAGGAATTGGTTAGATATGGAAGGGGGATCGGACTGTTTAAAGATGCTAACTCTATTGAAGAAGCAAGGAGTCAGGTGCGTGCGGTGGTTAATATCCTCAAAGCCTCTGGTTTGTTATTAGATGGCCGCCGAGAAGAATTCGCAAAAATGCATGACGTGGTTCGTGATGTGGCCTTGTGGATATCATCCAAGCAGGAGAAGAAATTCATGAGTAAGGCTGGCTTGGGATTGACGGAGTGGCCAATGGAGGAAGGTCTGGAACAATGTGCAGCCATCTCCTTGATGTACAACGAAATAAAAGTTCTTCCCGTTGGTTTGGAATGTCCAAAGCTTGAAATTTTGCTATGGCATCGTCATTATCGTGCTTCAAATTTGGTGGAAGTTCCAGATCAATTTTTTGTAGGTATGAAAGCACTGAAAGTTGTATCCTTAACTTGTGCAGACATCTCACTAAAATCGCTTCAATTCTTGAGAAACATTGGATCTCTACAGCTGCATTATTGCACATTGAAAGATATATCTTCCATCGGAGCGCTGAGCCTGCTTGAGATTGTTAGTTTCAGATATTCTCGGTTCGAGGAATTGCCAAAAGAATTTGGGGAACTCAGTAAATTAAGACTGCTGGATGTAGGGAATTGTTGGGAATTTATAAGAATTCATTCCAATGTGATTCAGAGGTTATGTCAACTAGAAGAATTGTACATTGACGGGGAACTCTATTGCTTGGGCGGTTGAACGAACGGGCGAAGGGATGAATAATAATGCTGGCTTGTTTGAGCTGAATTCATTATCTCACTTGGTCTCATTGTCATTGTCCATGAAGTATTGTTGCATTCCAAAAGACTTTGCTTTCCCCAAATTGCAAAGGTATGATATCATTGTGGGAAGTCGTATTGGTTGGAATTCTGCATATGGTGTTACAATGGGATCCTTAAGAATCAGAGATGAACAGTCCACCTCACTGATTGCATTCAAAGAACTATCTGAGACACTAGAATATCTTGAGTTGAGAGAGCTACCAGAACTGAGTTTTATATGGAAGGATTGGAGCAAGCCTTTAAGCCTCCACAATCTTACAGAGGTTGAAGTGAGTGGGTGCCCAAGGTTGAGATCGTGTATCTTCACAGTGTCCCTTGCTCGAAGTCTGGTGCAGCTGAAAGTACTCCGAGTGAGTGAATGTGAAAACCTGACACATATTGTTAACATTGCGGAAGAAGAAGAAGAAGAGAACAGTTGAAGGATAATTTATTAGATCAAGACGAGTGTGGAAATGACATTGTGCTTCCCAAGTTACAGGAATTAACTCTTTATAATCTAAAAAGCCTCGTCGCCTTCTGTCCGCAAAACTATAATTCAACGTGTCCGGCTTTGGAAACATTGCAAGTAGAAAGGTGTTCTAATTTGGGTTCGCCTTTTATTGCAGAAGAATTAGTGAAGGTATGTATATTTTTATTTTCTTAGGAGAACCTTATGGTTTTAATTGTTAATATCCATTTGATAGTTTATTTTTTATTTAAATATTTTTCAAATTTTTTTATTAGATATTAATACTTCTTATCATTAATTAATTTTTTTTTAAAAATTAGTAAAGATATGTATGTTTAATATTATTTATATTACATTAACGATTTTATTTTTTTATAATTTTAAAATAATTTATAATTATTATTATTTTTTAATATTATTTTTTAAAAATTAGTAAAGATATGTATATTAACTCTAATTTAACAAATGAAAATTTATTATTTAATATTATTTTTTTAAAAATTGATTAAATATTGTTATTAAGTTTGTATTTTTTTGTTAAATAAATATATTTTTTAAAAAATTGATTAAATAATTTGTTTTAGAAGTGATTCCGTCATTTGTGCTTGTAATGGAGTTGTGGAATGTAGTTGATTGAATATTAATGGATTTGTATGTATTTACAGAATTTAAGGCGCATAGAGGTGGTTGATTGCGACCAACTGTGTGATAGAATTCTTGATGGCTTGAAGTATGGCTCCAACAATTTGGAAACTTTAACAATTAGCATTTTGCGACCTAAGGTTCCCGCGCATATTTTCAAGCTGCAGAGTCTTTCCACTCTGAAACTGAAAAGCTGCCGTAGGTTGAGACACATCTGCTCAACCACTCTTGCTCGAAATCTGTTGCGATTGGAAAGCTACGTATTGCTGATTGCCCGGAAATGGAGCAAATCATTGCCGAAGATAATGAAAAGAATCAAACATCAGTGTCATTGACGGATCATCTCCAACCGCCATGCTTTCCAAATCTCTCAGATATTACCGTCATGAGGTGCCAGAGATTAAAAAGTTTGTTTCCTGTCACCGTTGCTCGAAATTTGTTGCGGTTGAAATGGCTACGTATATATATGATTGCCCGGAAATGGAGCAAATCATTGCTGAAGATGACGACAAACAGTTGAAGGATAATTTATTAGATCAAGACGAGCGTGGAAACGACATTGTGCTTCCCGAGTTACGGGAATTAACTCTTTATAAACTAAAAAGCCTCGTCGCCTTCTGTCCGCAAAACTATAATTCAACGTGGCCGGCTTTGGAAAGATTGCAAGTAGAAGGGTGTTCTAATTTGGGTCCGTCTTTTATTGCAGAAGAATTAGGGAAGGTGTGTATATTTTTATTTTATTAAGAAAATTTTCTGATTTTTATTGTCAATATGTATTTGATAGTTTATTTTTTATTTAAATATTTAAAAATTTTTTAAAAAAATTAGATATTAATACTTCTTATCCTTAATAAAAAATTAATAAAAATATGTATTTTTTATATATTTATTTATATTACATTAACAATTTTATTTTTTTTAATATTTTGTATTAATATATCTTATAATTAATCTTTATTTTTGTTAACTATAATTTAACATAAAAATTTATTATTTAATATTATTTTTTAAAAATTGATTAATATTGTTATTAAGTTGTATTTTTTTTGTTAAATAAATATATTTTTTAAAAAATTGATTAAATAATTTGTTTTAGAAGTGATTCCGTCGTTTGTGCTTGTAATGGAGTTGTGGAATGTAGTTGATTGAATATTAATGGATTTGTATGTATTTACAGAATTTAAGGCGCATAGAGGTGGTTGATTGCGACCAACTGTGTGATAGAATTCTTGATGGCTTGAAGTATGGCTCCAACAATTTGGAAACTTTAACAATTAGCATTTTGCGACCTAAGGTTCCCGCGCATATTTTCAAGCTGCAGAGTCTTTCCACTCTGAAACTGAAAAGCTGCCGTAGGTTGAGACACATCTGCTCAACCACTCTTGCTCGAAATCTGTTGCAATTGGAACATCTATCTATTGCTGATTGCCCGGAAATGGAGCAAATCATTGCTGAAGATAATGAAAAGAATCAAACATCAGTGTCATTGACGGATCATCTCCAACCGCCATGCTTTCCAAATCTCTCACAAATTAGCGTCAGGAGGTGCCAGAGATTAAAAAGTTTGTTTCCTGTCACCGTAGCTCGAAATCTGTTGCAATTGGAATATCTATCTATTGCTGATTGCCCGGAAATGGGGCAAATCATTGCTGAAGATGACGACAAAGAGTCCAAAGAAATTATATTGCGTGATTTTCGGGGATTATCACTTGAAAATTTACCAAGCCTCGTTAACTTCTGTCCTGTGGATTATCACTTCGTATTCCCATCTTTAACCTCTTTGGTAGTGAGAAATTGTTCGAAGATGACCACAAGAATTTCAGTCGAACAAAATGGAAGGGTGCATGTGCAAGGCAAAGCAGAGGTACTTAATTACACTTTTTTCCTTTATTGCCGACTAACTTAACTAGCTGGCTTGCCTTGCCTTGTGAGATATACATATTATATAGTTCATGATATAAAGAATTTTCTCTTGCCTTCTTCTTCTTATTCTTCATTGTAATTTAAGCTGAATACTATCTTTCGTATTTCATGGTTCAATTATTTGGTTGTGCAGGCACTGCAGGAAGATGTTAGTGCAGAGTCTCCTGTACAGTCCACCGGAGAGATTTGGTGCTACGGTTCTGAAGAAATTCGGAGAACATTACCACCGTACACGGAAAATTGATGAAGAGAAAATTTCGCTTCCTGCATAATTAACAAAATTAATTAATTACCTTAAATACAAAATTTTTAGGGATTTTATGATTGGAGTCTGCCAAATATCACCCTTCCTTTGATTGTCAAGCTGAAAATGTCCATAATCATAAATGCAGTTCAAAGACTCTATTTAACTAAAAGTATCTCAAAGACTCTGTTTAATTAAAAATATCTTGACATTTTAATTCTTTGGTCATGAAAATGTGTTGAATTAAAAGAGTAATCAATAAGATAGGTATTTTCGTCCAAAAATAATGAACACACATTTACAAACACAAGGCTGGCTTAGCTTTTGTTAGATTTTTGTTCCAAGTATATTTACTGTTCTTTGGTTTTTCTATTTATGCTAAATGCAGGTATGAAGGTCTACATATTTTGCAATTGTTCTCACACACCACAATTTAATGTAGTTTTATTGATGGAATATTTCTTTTTTTTTGAAGGATGACTCAGTTACAAACAGAAAAATAAACACAATTTAGTTACAAAAACCACAATTTCCATCCTTTTAGTCTTTCACAACAAAAAACTAAAACATGAACAATACCTAATCAGATAAGTGATGTTTTCCGGACAAAATTGCTTTGAGACATTGCAGGACTCAAAAGTGTGACACCAAGAGATGCGGCTTACATTTGTCATAAACAGCAAATATTCGATCCATGGATGCCACAATAGGCTTGCTTGTAGGAGGTGTTGAAGGAGTTCTTTACAACTTGCTGGCTGCAGCATATGCCTAGTGTGAGCAAGAAACTCAAAAAACTAGAATGGATGTAAAATACAGCTACGCAGCTGCGTACTAGAGATATATACAATGCATCAATTCTTTGTACCAATGGAGCATAAATATCCAAGAACATGTATCTGCCAAATCCTAATGTACTCTATTACTGCCTTATGCAAGGATTTTGAAGATGGAAATAGGTTTCTGGAATTCTGTTGAATTGAGTCACAATTCATTTCGCACAGATCCTGCTGCATAAACCAGCACCAGTCATGTAAGATTTGGTACTGACAAAGCTAAGGAGGTTTGCATAAAAAAAGAACACAGAACTCAGAAAAAGTTATGTGAGAAAATTACCTGACACCAATGAAGTATGAACTCCAAATGCGGGCAGCTCTCAAGAAGCTCTGAAAGTGCCTCAATTAACCTCTGTATATGTCTGTGAGGTTGATGATGCAACATCGGGTATATCAACAAGACTTAAAGCAAAAATGCATCCTTTTACTAGATTGTCCTCATTTAAACAAAGGCTAAGGATTAAAGCTCTGATTGGCTGGTCTTCCTTTAGTGCTGCATCAACTGCATGAACAAGTTAATCAACAAAGAAAGAACCTAAGGCAAACTTAAAGTAGAATCATACTACAAATTAGTGACAGAAAAAATGATATATCCAACTAAAATGCATGCTGATTTTTGACGATGAAGAATAAGAAAAGATGAATGTAATTCTCTTATCAGAATTAAATGACAATGTGCAAGTTCAAAGAATTTTCCTTGTGTTTGTTTATCAACACCTTCCTCTGTGTCACTGTTATCATCATCCATCAAGTCCACTGGGACAGCTTCTGTCATGTACCTCAAGTGTAAGAAGTCAAGAACTCCATCTAGGGAGTTCTGCAACTTGTAGGCAGAATGCAATGCAGTCATAGAAATGATGTAAATAACATAAAAGGCAAAATGCAGTCATAAAATGATTCTGTAAGGAAGTTGTAACATTGTAAGCACAGTAGAGATTGCTGCAACTTGTAGGCAGTAAAGACAAACAACGAGAATCCATGCTTGACAAGAAGGGAGTAGAAATGCAAAAACAAGGGACTCAACAAGAATGCGTTAACATATAAATTGCAAACAAACTTACTAGATCAGCTACATCATACATACAAATGTATTTGCTACTTCTCCCAGCTAATATGTACCTTCCATCAGCAGAATAACATAATGTTGTGAAGCACTTTCCTGTACTTGAATTAGCTGCTGATCATTGATCAGTCATGAAACGACCTCCAGTAACATCCCTACCTCCCTTGATGGTGTAGATTATCCCGCCATTAATTGGGTCCCAAAACAGTATTTGCCAATCTAACGTGCTGCAAGCCAACTGCCTCCCCTCTGGATGATATACCTCTGTGAGAACATCATGTGTGTGAGGGAAGGGTTCCGCTGAACCTTTTCCTTCAAAAACATCCCACAACCAAACAGTGTGGTCCCATGATGATGAAGCTAAGACAGCCTACATGTTAAAACAGAGCATGATAATTATGCTATCACGTGTCAAGATGTAAGGTAAAATATTTGATTATTTTATAAAATAATCTGACACCAGTTAGCAAGGTAAAAGATCCCTGGATGAACACCATTGGGAAGAGGAAGATTTTAAACATCCACTTTGGATTCAGAGAAAACAGTAAAATGAAACAGCAAAGAAGCACAAGCACATGGTCAAAGGACGTGTTAACTCACATTTGTAGGAGAGAACGCCAAGCAATGGACAGGACCTTCATGACCGCTTAGAATGTTCAACAAACAACCGTTTTCATTGACCAAACATATATCTATTGTTAACACATTAAAAGAGAAAAATTATCAGCAGTGATACATTATGATTGCATAGCACAATCAAAACCTGATAATAAAAGTTTACTTTAAATGAATCTAGAGTTCCAGCACAAATAACTTCACCACTTTGATCAGCAGCCAAAGAAACAAACTGTCTAGAAGAAGGGGTAGTAAAAGTCCTAAAATTTCTGCAGGAAAACAGATCCCATGCACGAACCATCTAGAGATGCACTTAGAAGGCAATGGTTATTAGCCATAAAAAGGAAAGCAGCGACAGTGTTAGTATGGTCGGTGAATGTCACAAAGCAAAAGCCCGATGAAACAGTCCACACCTGTACAAAGGAAGTACAGTACCTCAGCATGAGTGGAAGGCTTTCAGTGCAAATTTTAAAGGAGGAAGGTGACCATCAACAAATATTTAGCAGAGAAAACTTGATTGATCCCTCCAGGTTTGGTTAATTAAAATTAAAACATACTCAGCATTAGATGACATGCAACATGAATTACTCACCTTCAGAATCATCCTGTCATGTTTATTGAGAAAAAAAAAGATTCTATTTTGGTAAAATTCCTAAAGAATAACTAACCAGTAACACTCAAATGCTAAATTGAAGACAAGAACAGAGAGTGCATGCAAAATGCCTAACTGCTGGTTTGTCGTGAATTTAAAAACATTCAAGCATTTATGGTTTGACATAGAGCAGCTAACACCATTTCTTTAGGCCTTTCATCATACACGAATAATAATAATAATTATTATTATTATTAATTTGTAGAATAAGAACAGAATTTCACAAGCAAAAATGGAGAAATCAGTTATAAATGCTTTTGCAAAAAGCGTAATGTAAATTAAAATAAAACAAAAAAAAACCTCCGAATTTCAACTAAGCCTCTCCCGAATTTTCATCTGTTGCTCTCATCAACCGTCAAGAGAAAAGTGCCATCGGCTGCGACGGCGAGACGACAGATGTTCGACGACGATTAATGTTTGTGACTTTATTAGGTCGTGTCACCGACACTCGATTACCGACCGGCGAAATGAAGTGTGTGTTCTCAGATATCACAGCAGTTGCCGCCGCATTAAGGGGCGCCAAAGAGATTCTGGAAGCAGTAATTCACGTTCTCCTTTCTCATTTCCGCTTGAATTTTTTTGACAAAGGTGATATAATATAGGAATTATAAATGAAAAACTTCCTAAAATCACCAATGAAAGGTATATAAAATCATCATATTTGCATCAATATCACTCGTTGGAAAACCAAGCTCGATCCTGAATAACCCAAAACTTCAGCCTACAATGTAAACAGTAGTAAGACAACCGAGCCAGTTTTTTCAACCTTGTCAAAATCCGAGAGGGTGAAAAGAGAGAGAAGGAGATATCGTTGTATCAGACCTTGCACGTGCGCCATATACGATAACATTAAATACAGATTCACTGGCTCTGTCATTTATAAATGCTTATAAAGAGCATATTTACAAGAATTTCACTCGACCAAAATGGAACAATGCATGTGCAAGCCATATCAGAGGTACTTAATTACACTTTTTCTTTTTCTTTTATTCGCGACTAACTTGACTAGGTGGGTTCGCTTGTGATATATGATATAGTTCATGATGTAATTAAAGGTCTTGGTGTTAAGAATTTTCTCTTGCCTTCTTCTTCAATGTAATTTAAGCTGAATACCGTCCTTCACATATCATGGTTTAATTATTTGGTTGTGCAGATACTGCAAGAAGTTGTCAGCTTAGAGTCTCCTGCACACCCCACTGAGGAAATTTGGAGAACATTTCCAACGTACATGGAAAATTGACGAAGAAAAACTTAGGGAAATTTCGCTTCCTGCATAGTACCTATGCATGTAGGTATGCATATAGTTAATTAATTTACTAATTACCTTAAATACAAAATTCTCTGCGATTCTTTTTGCTTATTAAATGTAAACAAACATACACAGAGTACATGTATTTGCGTTTGGTAATTAATTGCTGCCATTATTTTATGATTAAGGTTGTAAGAGTGCCAGTGCCAAGTATCATCCTTCCTTTCATTTTCACAACTTGAATCTAAGGTTTTAAGTATTTCATAAACGCAGTTCGAAGGCTATTTTTAACTGAAAATATTCTCAGCATGTTAATTCTCCTTGTCATGAATATGTGTTGAATTACCAGAGTAATCAATAGGAACATAAATTAACACACACGCAATTTAACTGAAGATTAGAAAATATGTCAAATCAATAGGAACATGAATATGTGCTGACAAGGCTGCTTGTCAAAACTGCCCATTGAATGGACACAATTTGCACAGTTTCCTTCACTCGTGGCTGGTGATTGGAGAGGATATAAGCATTAGATATCCATATACGTGGGTTTCATAATTGATGAAAACCATACCACATTAATTGAAATCAACCTAGTAATCTTATTTGTGGCGATTTGATCTTATCAAACTTTATTAATTAGTTTTTAATTTATTTATTTTAATTCTTGATATTGATTGAAACTCTCTTTCCTCTTCTTAAACTTTTCATAAGCTATCTCTGTTACATTCCCACTTCACATTCGTACGTAACCCTTCAGCTTCTTTAAAACACCTCTATAGATCTAATAACTTACTCCAATTACGAATTTTCATCTATCCAACAACTATACCATATCCCAACATCTCGTTCCATCTACAAAACCCTAAAAGAAAATATACCCGTTATATCTTGATTCACTATTGAAGATCTTTGAGGCATATCAACTGAAATCCTATGATCACTCGAAGTGATTACTTGTGAAAACCTGACACATGCTGTTAACTCTGCAGAAGAAGGAGAACAACAACAACGGTTGAAGGATAATTTATTAGATCAAGATGAGTGTGGAAATGACAACGTGCTTCCTAAGTTACAGCAATTAAGTCTTGGTAACCTAGAAAACCTCATCGCCTTCTGTCCACAAAATTATAATTTGATGTGGCCGGCTTTGGAAATAATGCTAGTGGAAGGATCTTCTTACTTGGTTCCGCCTTCTATTGCTGAAGAATTAGTGAAGGTATTATTTACTCAAGAAAACATTTGGTTTTTGTTGTCAATATGCATTTGGTAGTATACATATACAGTGTGTGAGAGTGTGTATGGTTTATATTTCAGCTGTCAAAAATTTCTCTTTCCCTCTTCTTCTTCTTCTTCTACTTCAACGTAATGTAAGCTGAATACTGTCTCTCATATTTCAGAGTACAATTATTTGGTTGTGGGGCGCCGCAGGAAGACGGTTGTGCAGTGTCTCCTGCGCAGTGCACGGCCGAGATTTATTGGGAGTCTACTGAAGAATGTCGAAGAGCGTTGCCACCGTACATGGGAAATTGAAGAAGAGAAAATTGGAAAATTCTGCTGCTTGCATAGTACCTATGCATGTAGGTATGCATATAGTTAATTAATTAATTACCTTTTTTGGGATTCTGTTTGCTTTTATTAAATGTAAAAATGTACAGAGTACACGTTTATGCGATTAGTAATTAATTGCTGTCATTATTTTATGATTGGGATTTTAAGAGTGTCTGCCACGTATCGTCCTTCCTTCAGTTAAGGCTTTAAGTATTAGCATGGGCCATTTCATCCAAAAATAATGAAAATACACTAACGTACACAGGCTGGCTTAGCTTCTTGTCAAGACTGTGATTAAACAGATACAAATTGCACAGCTGCCTCCACTCGTAGCAGGTGATTGGAGATGAACAAAATAATAAAATTGACACAAAATTAAGAAATTTCTGGGGAAAGCAATCAATGAAACACGACATGACTTTGCATTGTCATCATGCTTCTGCTTTATTATTCTCACCCTTGGCATCTACTTCGCTTACCTTATGCGCTAGGTAATTCCAATTCTTTTCTTTATCTCACCCCAGCTTGCTTTTATTTCTAATCTTCACAGACTTCAATTCTAACGTCTATATAAACTGCTTTCAGCTTATTTTCAGCAAATCATCGTGAAGTTGGAGATTTCAAATTAATTCTCTTCTTCCATTAATTGCCGAACACTAATATGCAGATTGTGCGGACTTCTAAAGATCATCAAAGACAAATTGCACTTGAAGGATCCTCCATTTCGGTACTATTACTTAATGTCATATTTGAATTTCATCATTCACTTTTGTATTGTTAATTATGCTTTGATTTTAGACAGACCATAAATTATAATGATACTTGCATTTTTATTTTTATTGCATTATGCTTTTGTGCTGGAAAGAAAAACCAAATATAATAGAAGATCAAGTGGGAAAGATTATTGGTCATGTAGAAGTAATTATTTGGATAGATATTTATCTGACTCATGACTATAGTTAAGCATTACACAACTTAGTATATACATATATGCAATGCAACTGCAATCAGATCTTGTGAAGCACTCAAAATAAAGATCAAAATGATCTAGCTCCTTGAGCAAAAGGCAATCTTAATTCTGACTGTATTTTTATCTTCTTGCCAAGTCTCAAGTAATGGAATTTAGCTTTTTGTATCTGCAGGTGATAATCCAGTCAAAATGAGGATATCTCATTGCATAAGAGGTATGGGAATCTAATTTATTGTATCAATTATTTTAGTACTTCAATTAAGAAGGTGTTTGGTTAAATACAAATACTTGTTGAAAATTTGGTTAATTTTGATATTAGTTTATACACTTTCAAAATGTGTTAGATATTCCTTTTAAGTTTGAAAAACATCATATATACCTTCTTAAATCAAATGGGAATCCATGTGTAGTTAACTCTCTAGGAGTAATGATTACAGTGACACCCTGTAAATTAGTGAAATAGATTGTAAATTATACACTTTTGAAATATGGCCCCATTTTCTTAAATTTGAAAAAGGATAAAAAACACACACAAATCTACTAATTGAACAACTGAAAAATGTTAATTGAAAAAATATATCAATTACTAAGCATTTTATTCTAATTAATTATAATGGTTTATAATTTTTTTTAAATAAAAATTATAATATTTTAGAGTTAGAAGAAAATTATTTTCAATGTGGGAAGAATAAAAGTACATTTTTAATAATGACCACAAATTGTAAAAACAATCTATTTCACAAGTATATTTAATTTTTATTATTTTATATAAACTATTTTAGTATTACATTTTAATTAATTATTCTATTCTGTAAACTAAAATTTTTCTATTAATTCATTCGACTTTTACATTTTTTAATATTTTTATCGATTATATTAGCTTCAAAGTATTCTTATTTATGAGTCTATTTAGTTTTTGAATTTTTTTTTGGTTTGTTTGGTAATGCTTTTTCAACTAGAGCGTCTTCAAACATTAGAATTGTTTTCTATTATTAGGTTAATAGATAAGTTTTTTTAGGTTTAGATTTTCAAAAAATAAAATAAAATATATTAAGAAAAGATAATTTAACTCTTTTAAAAGATAATTTGCCTAACTACACATAAAGTACTGAAACAATATTTCATTTGATTACTTGGTGTTTAATCTATAAAATAATTTTTATTCATGAGGTATTTAAGTATTTAAATTTTTTATTTTTAAATTAGGATTTTTTTCTTGTGTATTTAAAATTTAAGGGATGTACGCTAAATTTTAAAAGTTATAATTTATGTATTTACATTAATTTGTTCGAGTGTAATTCTTTTTCTTAATAGCATTTCTCAAAATTTTATTGAATATTAATGCATTTTATAAGTGTTTATTTTATTTAGTAAGTTAAAACATTAAAAAATACATAAAAATTAGCGAATTTTTATTTATTTATTTATAAATTTTAATTATAAAAGAGTAATGTACTACTCATTTTTTGTTGATTTGTTAAAATTAGTTTTAAAAAAATAACTTTAAAAATTGCGCAAAATCATCCTTTAATAAATAATAAGTGAACGGTTACCTTACTTTTTAGATAATTTGAATTGTGAATAAGTTTTTAAAACATCTAGTACTTTGACTTTTTTAATTTTATATACACATACACATATTGAAAAGAACTATTTTCTTTGTTTTTTTCATTTTAAATTTATGTCAAGAAATTTTAAATAAAATTAGAATTCAGTTCTTTTATGATTAAAATTAGTCTTGGCACGATTTCAGGATTGTTTCATATATATTCGTTCCACTGAACTTTTTGAGCAAATACGTTGTCGTTGTACTTTGTTCTGTAACTGTTATTCCGAGGCTGTCATCTGAAAATCGTGGATCAACACAAGCAAGTTAAACATTAAATTTTCGTTATCCTTTTCCGATAACCCTTATTACTTTGCTTGCCACTCACATATTCTATTGAACTTGTTCCATCAAATAGACTACAGTGTACTTTTCATCAAGGTTGCTTTTTCGGAATCGCTCGTCCGTCGAACAAAAAAAAGGTATACTTCAAATTTTCTCATTTAAATGATTACTTGTTACTGTGCTCGACCCACATGCAATCTAATGATTACTTTGAATATCAGATAGCTGGAAATGGCAGCAGAATGTTTCAACACTATTTTGTCAAAGATTGGAGAATACTTGTTGGAGGCAACCATACATCAAGCTGGTTACATATTCCGTTTCAGAAGCAATGTCAAAGATCTGATGGAAGAAGATGGAAATCTGAGATTGGCCCTAGATCGTGTGCAGCATGAAGTCGAAACAGCCGAACGTAGCTCAGAAGAAATTGAGAAAGATGTGCAAAAGTGGCTAACTGATGTGAACAATGTCATAGAGGATGTTCGGAAGTTGGAAGAAGAAATAGTTGCAAATAGGACATGCCTTGGTGGGTATTGTCCTAATTTGGGCTTGGCGATATCGGTTGAGTAGAAAAGCTGAAGAAAAAAAGAAGCAATATGTTGGAGCTATTACAAAATAGGGGCAAATTCACAAGAGTGTCCCGTCCAGCCAGTCTGCCAGGCATTGAGTTCTTTGCCTCTAGAGATTTTGTGACTTTTGAGTCTATAAAATCTACTTTCGATCAGGTTATTGAGGCACTGAGAGATGATAAGATTACGCATGGTTGGAATCCATGGTATGGGAGGTGTGGGTAAGACAACCTTGGCCAAAGAAGTTGGTAAGAAGGTCAAGGAATTGAATATTTTTGATAAGGTAGTGTTGGCTACTATATCTCAGACCCCCAATTTCAAAAATATTCAAGCTCAAATAGCAGACTCGTTAGGGTTGACATTACACGAGGAAAGTGAAGATGGAAGAGCAAGACGATTATTTGCGAGCATTAAAAAACGAGAAGAAGATCCTCATAATATTGGATGATGTTTGGGCGAAAATTGATCTGACAAAATATAGGAATTCCCCTGGGCGATGATCACAAGGGTTTCAAAATCCTGCTGACCACTCGCAAGACACATGTATGTTCTGACTATGGGTTGTGAGTCGAAAATTCCATTGAATGTCCTGAAAGAAGAAGAAGGATTGGCTTTACTCAAGAAAAATGCAGGAATAGGTGATCAGTTGCCCGCTTTAAATACTTTGGCAAAAGAAGTTGCTGGGGAGTGCAAAGGTTTGCCTCTAGCAATCGTGGCCATTGGAAGTGCCTTAAAAGGAAAGGCTATTGATGATTGGAGATTATTTTATCAAAAGTTGAAAAATTCAAAGTTTGTGGATGTAGATGATGTCGATACAAACGTCTACGCTTGTCTTAAATTGAGTTATGATTATCTGAGGGATGAGGATACAAAGTGCTGCTTCTTGGTGTGCTCTCTATTTCCGGAAGATTTTCAAATTCCTTTGGAGGAATTGGTTAGATATGGAAGGGGGATAGGACTGTTTAAAGATGCTAACTCTATTGAAGAAGCAAGGAGTCAGGTGCGTGCGGTGGTTAATATCCTCAAAGCCTCTGGTTTGTTATTAGATGGCCGCGAAGAAGAATTCGTGAAAATGCATGACGTGGTTCGTGATGTGGCCTTGTGGATATCATCCAAGCAGGAGAAGAAATTCATGAGTAAGGCTGGCTTGGGATTGACGGAGTGGCCAATGGAGGAAGGTCTGGAACAATGCGCAGCGATCTCCTTGATGGACAATAAAATATCAGCTCTTCCCGTTTGTTTGGAATGTCCAAAGCTTGAAATTTTGCTATTTGATCGTCATTATAGTGTTTCAATCGGCTATGGATCGTCTTATGTCTTCAAATTTGGTGGAAGTTCCAGATCAATTTTTTGTAGGTATGAAAGCACTGAAAGTTGTTTCCTTACTTTGTGTAGACGTCTCACTAAAATCGCTTCAATTCTTGAGAAACATTGGATCTCTACAGCTGCATTATTGCACATTGAAAGATATATCTTCCATCGGAGCGCTGAGCCTGCTTGAGATTGTTAGTTTCAGATGTTCTCGGTTCGAGGAATTGCCAAAAGAATTTGGGGAACTCAGTAAATTAAGACTGCTGGAGATACGGGAATTGTTGGGAATTGAAAAGAATTCATTCCAATGTGATTCAGAGGTTATGTCAACTAGAAGAATTATACATTGACGGTAACTCTATTGCTTGGGCGGTTGAACGAACGGGCGAAGGGATGAATAATAATGCTAGCTTGTTGGAGCTGAATTCATTATCTCACTTGGGCAAATTATCATTGTCCATGGAGTATTGTTGCATTCCAAAAGACTTTGCTTTCCCCAAATTGCGAAGGTATGATATCACTGTGGAAAGTCGTGATGGTTGGTATTTCTTTTTATGATCGTGAATTTAGTGTTCCAATGGGATCCTTAAGAATCACAGATGAACAGTCCACCTCACTGATTGCATTCAAAGAACTATCTGAGACACTAGAATATCTTGAGTTGAGAGAGCTACCAGAACTGAGTTTTATATGGAAGGATTGGAGCAAGCCTTTAAGCCTCCACAATCTTACAGAGGTTGAAGTGAGTGGGTGCCCAAGGTTGAGATCGTGTATCTTCACAGTGTCCCTTGCTCGAAGTCTGGTGCAGCTGAAAGTACTCCGAGTGAGTGAATGTGAAAACCTGACACATATTGTTAACATTGCGGAAGAAGAAGAACAGTTGAAGGATAATTTATTAGATCAAGACGAGCGTGGAAATGACATTGTGCTTCCCAAGTTACAGGAATTAACTCTTTATAAACTAAAAAGCCTCGTCGCCTTCTGTCCGCAAAACTATAATTCAACGTGGCCGGCTTTGGAAAAGATTGCAAGTAGAAGGGTGTTCTAATTTGGGTCCGCCTTTTATTGCAGAAGAATTAGTGAAGGTATGTATATTTTTATCGTTAATATGCATTTGATAGTTTATATTTTATTAAAATACTATTTTAAAAAGATTTTTTTTTAAATTAAATATTTTTTATCATTAATTAATTTTAAAAAAAAATTAATGAAGATTTATATTTTTTATTTGTTTGAAAATTTTTTGATTTATATTATATTAATGATTTTATTATTATTTTTTAATTGAGTATTGATATATCTTATAATTAATCTTTATTTTTGTTAACTTTGATTCAACATGAAAATTTATTATTTAATATTATTTTTTAAAATTGATTAAATATTATTTTTAAGTTGTATTTTTTTATTAAATTAATATTATTTTTTAAAAAAATTAATTAAATAATTTGTTTTGGAAGTGATTCGGTGGTTTGGATGACATTGTAATGGATTTGTATGTATTTACAGAATTTACGGGCGCATAGAGGTGGTTGATTGCGACCAACTGTGTGATAGAATTCTTGATGGGTTGAAGTATGGCTCCAACAATTTGGAAACTTTAACAATTAGCATTTTGCGACCTAAGGTTCCCGCGCATATTTTCAAGCTGCAGAGTCTTTCCACTCTGAAACTGAAAAGCTGCCGTAGGTTGAGACACATCTGCTCAACTACTCTTGCTCGAAATCTGTTGCGATTGGAAAATCTAAGTATTGCTGATTGCCCGGAAATGGAGCAAATCATTGCTGAAGATAATGAAAAGAATCAAACATCAGTGTCATTGACGGATCATCTCCAACCGCCGTGCTTTCCAAATCTCTCAGAATTTGGGTCCAAAGATGTCACAAATTAAAAAGTTTGTTTCCTGTCACCGTAGCTCGAAATCTGTTGCAATTGGAATATCTATATATTGATGATTGCCCGGGAAATGGAGCAAATCATTGCTGAAGATGACGACAAAGAGTGCAAAGAAATTATGTTGCGTGGTGTTTGGGAATTATCACTTGAAAATTTACCAAGCCTCGTTAACTTCTGTCCTGTGGATTATCACTTCGTATTTCCATCTTTAAGCAGTTGACAGTGAGAAATTGTCCGAAGATGACCACAAGAATTTCAGTCGACCAAAATGGAACGGTGCATGTGCAAGGCAAAGCAGAGGTACTTAATTACACTTTACTTTTTCCTTTATTGCCGACTAACTTAACTAGCTGGCTTGCCTTGCCTTGCCTTTTGAGATATACATATTATATAGTTCATGATATAAAGAATTTTCTCTTGCCTTCTTCTTCTTATTCTTCATTGTAATTTAAGCTGAATACTATCTTTCGTATTTCATGGTTCAATTATTTGGTTGTGCAGGCACTGCAGGAAGATGTTAGTGCAGAGTCTTCTGTACAGTCCACCGGAGAGATTTGGTGCTACGGTTTTGAAGAAATTCGGAGAACATTACCACCGTACATGGAAAATTGATGAAGAGAAAATTTGGCTTCCTGCATAGTACCTATGCATGTAGGTATGCATATAATTAATGAATTAATTAATTACCTTAAATACAAAATTTTTAGGGATTTTGTTTGCTTTTATTATTTTATGATTGGAGTCTGCCAAATATCACCCTTCCTTTGATTGTCAAGCTGAAAATGTCCATAATCATAAATGCAGTTCAAAGACTCTGTTTAACTAAAAATATCAGATTTTTTAATTCTTTGGTCATGAAAATGTGTTGAATTAAAGAAGTAATCAATAGGACGGGTATTTTCGTCGAAAAATCATGAACATACAATTACATACACAAGGCAGGCTGGCTTAGCTTTTGTTAGATTTTTGTTCCAAGTATATTTACTGTTCTTTGGTTTTTCTATTTATGCTAAATGCAGATATCAAGGTCTACATATTTTGCAATTGTTCTCACACACCACAATCTAATGTAGTTTTATTGATGGAATATTTCTTTTTTTTCCGTTTGAAGGATGACTCAGTTAACAAAACTTTGTAATCAATGTGTATATAGGCAGAAAAATGAACACAATTTTCATCCTTTTGTTATAGGCAGAAAAATGAACAACAATTTTCATCCTTTTGTTCTTTAACAACAAAAAACTAAAACATGAACAATACCTGATCAGATAAGTGATGTTTTCCGGACAAAATTGCTTTGAGACATTGCAGGACTAAAAAGTGTACCATCAAGAGATGCGGCTTCCTTTTTTCCATAAACAGCAAATATTCGATCCATGGATGCCACAATAGGCTTGCTTGTAGGAGGTGTTGAAGGAGTTCTTTACAACTTGCTGGCTGCAGCATATGCCTAGCGTGAGCAAGAAACTCAAAACACTAGAATGGATGTAAAATACAGCTATGCAGCTGCGTTGTAGACATATATACAATGCATCACTTCTTTGTACCAACGGAGCATAAATATCGAAGCATGTATTCATTGGAAGAACATGTATATGCCAAATCCTAATGTATTCTGTTATTGCCTTCTGCAGGGATTTAAAAGATGGAAATAGGTTTCTGGAATTCTGTTGAACTGAGTTACAATTTGTTTTGCAGAGCTCCTGCCACATAAACCAGCACCAGTCATGTAAGATTTGGTACTGACAAAGCTAAGGAGGTTTGCATAAAAAAAGAACACAGAACTCAGAAAAAGTTATGTGAGAAAATTACCTGACACCAACGAAAGGATGAACTCCAAATGCGGGCAGCTCTCAAGAAGATCTGAAAGTGCCTCAATTAACCTCTGTATATGTCTGTGAGATTGATGAGGCAACAGCAGGGTATATCAACAAGACTTACAGCAAAAATGCATCCTTTTACTAGATTGTCCTCATTTAAACAAAGGCTAAGGATTAAAGCTCTGATTGGCTGGTCTTCCTTTAGTGCTGCATCAACTGCCTGAACAATTTAATCAACAAAGAAAGAACCTAAGGCAAACTTAAAGTAGAATCATACTACAAATTAGTGACAGAAAAAATGATATATCCAACTAAAATGCATGCTGATTTTTGACGATGAAGAATAAGAAAAGATGAATGTAATTCTCTTATCAGAATTAAATGACAATGTGCAAGTTCAAAGAATTCTGTGGCTTTCTATACCTCTGGTGTGACATCTATGTCAAGGTCAAAGGGATCAAAGATAAAGGATTCATCAATTGAATAAACTAGATCTCCCTCTGTTGTTGCTGCTGCAAAGCTGTGCCCAGTGGCAATTCTGAGGCATTTAGTTCAAATAACAGGCCTTACACGGTTAGGCATGGCACCTGACAAATCATAATCTAATTTTCCTTGTGTTTGTTTATCAACACCTTCCTCTGTGTCACTGTTATCATCATCCGTCAAGTCCACTGGGACAGCTTCTGTCATGTACCTAAAGTTTAACAAGTCTAGAACTCCATCTATGGAGAGGTTATGTGTTATTTGAAATCGACGCAGCAGGACCTGTGCAGTGCAGATTGAATGCATTTCAGATCTGGTTAACTATGCTTGATGTAAATAACATAAAAGGCAAAATGCAGTCATAAAATGATTCTGTAAGGAAGTTGTAACATTGTAAGCACGGTAGAGATCGCTGCAACTTGTAGGCAGTAAAGACAAACAACGAGAATCCATGCTCGACAAGAAGGGAGTAGAAATGCAAAAACAAGGCACTCAACAATTTGACATAAAAGATAAAAGGACAAACTGATAAAAAAATATAATAAAATAAAAAAAATAATTATATTTTTTTGATAAAATTTAGCAAATACAAATTTTTTTTTGAACACTTTTTTAAAATGGATACATCTTTAAAACTTTAAAAATTTGATAAATATCTCTTAATTTTAGGAATATATTAAATTGAATTAAAAAAGTTATAAATTATCTTTAAATAACCTTTTCAATCTTAAATAAGGAAGAAAATAGGACATATTATTATATGTGCATTGAATGGCATCATCTTGACTGATCAAGTCTTATTTTGAAACTCAATAAAATTTATTTTTTCATCAGAAATTTGTTGTTTTTTTTTAAATTTTTTGTTTAATCAATTCATTTATCCAATTTTAATTATTTGTATTCTTTTTTAAACTAATATTATATATAATATTGTAGGAATAAAATATCAGTTGATTACATGCACACATATACACGTATATTTGTATAACTTCTGTCCTGTGGATTATCACTTTTTGTTTCTATCTCTAATATTTTTGATAGTGAGAAATTGTCCGAAGATGACCACAAGAATTTCAGTCGCCTAAAATGGAACGGTGCATGTGCAAGGCAAAGCAGAGGTACTTGATTACGCTTTTCTTTTCCTTTACTTTCGACTATCTTAACAAGCTGGTATGGCTTCGCTTGCGATATATATTCTTGAACTTTAAAAACTTGAAGAATACCTTTTAGTTTTATGAATATATTAAATTGAATTAAAAAAAATTATAAATTATCTTCAAATAAATTCTTTAATCTTAAATAAGGAAGAAAATAGAACATATTGTTGTGTGTGCATTGAATGGCATCATCTTTGACTGATCAAGTCTTGTTTTGAAGTTCAATAAATTTTATTTTTTCATTAAAAATTTGTTATTTTTTTTAAAATTTTTTATTTAATCAATTTATTTATCTAATTTTAATTATTTATATTCTTTTTTCAACTAATATTATATCTAACATGTAAGAATAAAATATTAGTTGATGGCATGCACACATATACACGTATATTTGTATAATAGTAAAGTTCTAGAAAATAAAGATAAAAAAAAATTATATTAATTGTAACGAATGTTGGGAATGGAATTGGTATATACACCAATCTGTGAAGCGTGGAAATTAAGAATGATCCACTACCCAAGCAAATTGACACGGATTGGTCCCACACCGTAGAACAAAAGGGAAAGAGCAAATTTATGGACTCTTTTATTGCATGTGATTTCCCACTAACACTTAAAATGGTTAAGATGGCATGTACACATTTTAATAAATCGTGCTGCAGGCTTGCTTAGTCGCCATTTTAATAAATCGTGCTGCAGGCTTGCTTACTCATAGACAAGTGGGTATTAATTTACAATAAAAAATTTTATATTATCCTATAGCATCGTCTATTCACCTAACAAAACAACCCATTTGAAACTTTCTCTTAATCTATTGCTGGGAGACAACTCCACACGATTGTTAGCCAAATTCTCGACTCTTGAGAAAGAAGAGGGCAGAGGACGGCACAGGGGTCTTCTTTTCTTCTTCTGCAATTTCTGGACGAAAAGGGCTTTCGCATATTGATCTTACTACTTCAGCGTCAGCAACCAAAATTTCTGAAATTTAAGAGGCCCAGGTTGCATAATTTTTATGAATTTAATCTAGCTAGCCTTAAATTCATAGATGTGATATTTATGAGTTGGAAGTTGTTACATTCAAGTTTATTATTTTTACCAATTTGTAACATTTTAATTTCTCAATTGCAACATTAATCTTAGTAAAAAAATTGTGAAGACCGAGAAAAATTGGAAGCTCGAATTCTGTCGTAATTAGAATATCTATATATTGATGATTGTCCGGAAATGGAGCAAATCATTGCCGAAGATAATGAAAAGAATCAAACATCAGTGTCATTGACGGATCATCTCCCACCGCCATGCTTTCCAAATCTCTCAGCAATTCGGGTCGAAGGATGCCATAAATTAAAAAGTTTGTTTCCTGTCACCGTTGCTCGAAATTTGTTGCAATTGGTATGTGTATATATTGATGATTGCCGGGAAATGGTGCAAATCATTGCTGAAGATGACGACAGAGAGTGCAAAGAAATTATGTTGCGTGGTGTTTGGGAATTATCACTTGAAAATTTACCAAGCCTCGTTAACTTCTGTCCTGTGGATTATCACTTGGTGTTTCCATCTTTAAGGCAGTTGACAGTGAGAAATTGTCCGAAGATGACCACAAGAATTTCAGTCGACCAAAATGGAACGGTGCATGTGCAAGGCAAAGCAGAGGTACTTAATTAAACTTTCTCCTTGACTTCCGACGAACTTAACTAGCTGGCTTGGCTTGCCTTGTGATATATATTATGTAGTTCATGATATAATTTTAGGTGTTGATATTAAGAATTTTCTCTTGCCTTCTTCTTCTTATTCTTCATTGCAATTTAAGCTGAATACTATCTTTCGTATTTCATGGTTTAATTATTTGGTTGTGCAGGCACCGCAGGAATATGTTGAGTCTCCTCTACAGTCCGCAGAGATTTTGTGCTTCCGTTCTGAAGAAATTCGGAGAACACTACCACCGTACACTGAAAATTGATGAAGAGAAAATTAGAAAATTTAGCTTCCTGCATACTACCCATGCGTGTAGGCATGCATATAATTAATGAATTATATACAAAATTCTTAGTGATTCTATTTGATTTTATTATTTTATGATCAGGGTTTTAAGGGTGTAGGTATCCAACTAATATGCATGCTGATTTTTTGACGACCAAGAATAAGAAAAGATGAATGTAATTCTCTTAGCAGAATTAAATGACAACGTATAAGTCCAAAGAATTCTGTGGCTTTATATACCTCTGGTGTGACATCTATGTCAAGGTCAAGAGGAATCAAAGATAAAGGATTCATCAATTGAATAGTCTAGAACTCCCTCTGTAGACCTGTGCAGTGCAGATTCAATGCATTTCAGATGCTTGATGTAAATAACATAAAAGGCAATATGCAGTTACAAAATGATTCTATAAGGAAGTTGAAACATTGTAAGCACGGTAGAGATCGCAGCGACTTGTATGCAGTAAAGACAAAAAACGAGAATTTATGCTCGACAATGAGGGATTAGAAATGCAATAAACAAGGGATTCAACACGAATGTGTTTACATACAAATTGCAAACAAACTTACCTTATCAGCTACATCATACATACAAATGTATTTGCTACTTCTCCCAGCTAATATGTAGCTTCCATCAGCAGAATAACATAATGTTGTGAAGCACTTTCCTGAACTTGAATTAGCTGCTGATCGATGATCAGTCATGAGACGACCTCCAGTAACATCCCTACCTCCCTTGATGGTGTACATTATCCCGCCATTAATTGGGTCCCAAAACAGTATTTGCCCATCTAACGTGCTGCAAGCCAACTGCCTCCCCTCTGGATGATATACCTCTGTGAGAACATCATGTGTGTGAGGGAAGGGTTCCACTGAACCTTTTCCTTCAAAAACATCCCACAACCAAACAGTGTGGTCCCATGATGATGAAGCTAAGACAGCCTACATGTTAAAACAGAGCGTGATAATTATGCTATCACGTGTCAAGGTGTAAGGTAAAATATTTGATCATTTTATAAAATAATCTGACACCAGTTAGCAAGGTAAAAGATCCCAGATGAACACCATTAGGAAGAGGAAGATTTAAACATCCACTTTGGATTCAGAGAAAACAGTAAAATGAAACAGCAAAGAAGCACATGCACATGGTCAAAGGACGTGTTAACTCACATTTGTAGGAGAGAACGCCAAGCAATGGACAGGACCTTCATGACCGCTTAGAATGTTCAACAAACAACCGTTTTCATTGACCAAACATATATCTATTGTTAACACATTAAAAGAGAAAAATCATCAGCAGTGATTCATTATGATTGCAGAGCACAATCAAAACCTGATAATCAAAGTTTACTTTAAATGAATCTAGAGTTCCAGCACAAATAACTTCACCACTTTGATCAGCAGCCAAAGAAACAAACTGTCTAGAAGAAGGGGTAGTAAAAGTCCTAAAATTTCTGCAGGAAAACAGATCCCATGCACGAACCATCTAGAGATGCACTTAGAAGGCAATGGTTATTAGCCATAAAAAGGAAAGCAGCGACAGTGTTAGTATGCTCGGTGAATGTCACAAAGCAAAAGCCCGATGAAACAGTCCACACCTGTACAAAGGAAGTACAGTACCTCAGCATGAGTGGAAGGCTTTCAGTGCAAATTTTAAAGGAGGAAGGTGACCATCAACAAATATTTAGCAGAGAAAACTTGATTGATCCCTGAAGGTTTTGTTGATTAAAATTAAAACATACTCAGCATTAGATGACATGCAACATGAATTACTCACCTTCAGAATCATCCTGTCATGTTTATTGAAAAAAGAAAGATTCTATTTTCGTAAAATTCCTCAAGAATAACTAACCAGTAACACCCAAATGCTAAATTGAAGACAAGAACAGAGAGTGCATGACAAAATGCCTAACTGCTGGTTTGTCGCGAATTTAAAAACATTCAAGCATTTATGGTTTAACATAGAGCAGCTAACACCATTTCTTTAGGCCTTTCATCTTACACGAATAAGCATTAATACATTATATATGTATCTTATAATTAATCTAATTCAACATGAAAATTTGTTATTTAATATTATTTTTTAAAAATTAATTTAATATTATTTTTAAGTTGTATTTTTTTATTAAATTAATATTATTTTTTAAAAAAATTGTCTAAATAATTTGTTTTGGAAGTGATTCCGTAATTTGTACTTGTAATGGAGTTGTGAAATGTAGTTGATTGAATATTAATGGATTTGTATGTATTTACAGAATTTACGGGACATAAAGGTGGTTGATTGCGACCAACTGTGTGATAGAATTCTTGATGGGTTGAAGTATGGCTCCAACAATTTGGAAACTTTAACAATTAGCATTTTGGGACCTAAGGTTCCCGCGCATATTTTCAAGCTGCAGAGTCTTTCCACTCTGAAACTGCAAAGCTGCCGTAGGTTGAGACACATCTGCTCAACTACTCTTGCTCGAAATCTGTTGCAATTGGAAATCTATCTATTGATGATTGCCCGGAAATGGAGCAAATCATTGCCGAAGATAATGAAAAGAATCAAACATCAGTGTCATTGACGGATCATCTCCAACCGCCATGCTTTCCAAATCTCTCACAAATTAGCGTCAGGAGGTGCCAGAGATTAAAACGTTTGTTTCCTGTCACCGTAGCTCGAAATCTGTTGCAATTGAAATATCTATCTATTGCTGATTGCCCGGAAATGGAGCAAATCATTGCTGAAGATGACGACAAAGAGTCCAAAGAAATTATATTGCGTGATTTTCTGGGGATTATCACTTCGAAAATTTACCAAGCCTCGTTAACTTCTGTCCTGTGGATTATCACTTCGTATTCCCATCTTTAACCTCTTTGGTAGTGAGAAATTGTTCGAAGATGACCACAAGAATTTCAGTCGACCAAAATGGAACGGTGCATGTGCAAGGCAAAGCAGAGGTACTTAATTACACTTTACTTTTTCCTTTATTGCCGACTAACTTAACTAGCTGGCTTGCCTTGCCTTGTGAGATATACATATTATATAGTTCATGATATAAAGAATTTTCTCTTGCCTTCTTCTTCTTATTCTTCATTGTAATTTAAGCTGAATACTATCTTTCGTATTTCATGGTTCAATTATTTGGTTGTGCAGGCACTGCAGGAAGATGTTAGTGCAGAGTCTCCTGTACAGTCCACCGGAGAGATTTGGTGCTACGGTTTTGAAGAAATTCGGAGAACATTACCACCGTACACTGGAAAATTGATGAAGAGAAAATTTCGCTTCCTGCATAGTACCTATGCATGTAGGTATGCATATAATTAATGAATTAATTAATACCTTAAATACAAAATTTTTAGGGATTTTGTTTGCTTTTATTATTTTATGATTGGAGTCTGCCAAATATCACCCTTCCTTTGATTGTCAAGCTGAAAATGTCCATAATCATAAATGCAGTTCAAAGACTCTGTTTAATTAAAAATATCTCGACATTTTAATTCTTTGGTCATGAAAATGTGTTGAATTAAAAGAGTAATCAATAAGATAGGTATTTTCGTCCAAAAATAATGAACACACATTTACAAACACAAGGCTGGCTTAGCTTTTGTTAGATTTTTGTTCCAAGTATATTTACTGTTCTTTGGTTTTTCTATTTATGCTAAATGCAGATATCAAGGTCTACATATTTTGCAATTGTTCTCACACACCACAATCTACTGTAGTTTTATTGATGGAATATTTCTTCTTTTTTTTTGAAGGATGACTCAGTTACAAACAGAAAAATAAACACAATTTAGTTACAAAAACCACAATTTCCATCCTTTTGGTCTTTCACAACAAAAAACTAAAACATGAACAATACCTAATCAGATAAGTGATGTTTTCCGGACAAAATTGCTTTGAGACATTGCAGGACTCAAAAGTGTGACACCAAGAGATGCGGCTTACATTTGTCATAAACAGCAAATATTCATCCATGGATGCCACAATAGGCTTGCTTGTAGGAGGTGTTGAAGGAGTTCTTTACAACTTGCTGGCTGCAGCATATGCCTAGTGTGAGCAAGAAACTCAAAAAACTAGAATGGATGTAAAATACAGCTATGCAGCTGCGTACTAGAGATATATACAATGCATCACTTCTTTGTACCAATGGAGCATAAATATCCAAGAACATGTATCTGCCAAATCCTAATGTACTCTATTACTGCCTTATGCAAGGATTTTGAAGATGGAAATAGGTTTCTGGAATTCTGTTGAATTGAGTCACAATTCATTTCGCACAGATCCTGCTGCATAAACCAGCACCAGTCATGTAAGATTTGGTACTGACAAAGCTAAGGAGGTTTGCATAAAAAAAGAACACAGAACTCAGAAAAAGTTATGTGAGAAAATTACCTGACACCAACGAAGGATGAACTCCAAATGCGGGCAGCTCTCAAGAAGATCTGAAAGTGCCTCAATTAACCTCTGTATATGTCTGTGAGGTTGATGATGCAACATCGGGTATATCAACAAGACTTACAGCAAAAATGCATCCTTTTACTAGATTGTCCTCATTTAAACAAAGGCTAAGGATTAAAGCTCTGATTGGCTGGTCTTCCTTTAGTGCTGCATCAACTGCCTGAACAATTTAATCAACAAAGAAAGAACCTAAGGCAAACTTAAAGTAGAATCATACTACAAATTAGTGACAGAAAAAATGATATATCCAACTAAAATGCATGCTGATTTTTGACGATGAAGAATAAGAAAAGATGAATGTAATTCTCTTATCAGAATTAAATGACAATGTGCAAGTTCAAAGAATTCTGTGGCTTTCTATACCTCTGGTGTGACATCTATGTCAAGGTCAAAGGGATCAAAGATAAAGGATTCATCAATTGAATAAACTAGATCTCCCTCTGTTGTTGCTGCTGCAAAGCTGTGCCCAGTGGCAATTCCGAGGCATTTAGTTCAAATAACAGGCCTTACACGGTTAGGCATGGCACCTGGCAAATCATAATCTAATTTTCCTTGTGTTTGTTTATCAACACCTTCCTCTGTGTCACTGTTATCATCATCCATCAAGTCCACTGGGACAGCTTCTGTCATGTACCTAAAGTCTAAGAAGTCAAGAACTCCATCTAGGGAGAGGTTATGTGTTATTTGAAATCGACGCAGCAGGACCTGTGCAGTGCAGATTGAATGCATTTCAGATCTGGTTAACTACGCTTGATGTAAATAACATAAAAGGCAAAATGCAGTCATAAAATGATTCTGTAAGGAAGTTGTAACATTGTAAGCACGGTAGAGATCGCTGCAACTTGTAGGCAGTAAAGACAAACAACGAGAATCCATGCTTGACAAGAAGGGAGTAGAAATGCAAAAACAAGGGACTCAACAAGAATGCGTTAACATATAAATTGCAAACAAACTTACTAGATCAGCTACATCATACATACAAATGTATTTGCTACTTCTCCCAGCTAATATGTAGCTTCCATCAGCAGAATAACATAATGTTGTGAAGCACTTTCCTGTACTTGAATTAGCTGCTGATCGATGATCAGTCATGAGACGACCTCCAGTAACATCCCTACCTCCCTTGATGGTGTACATTATCCCGCCATTAATTGGGTCCCAAAACAGTATTTGCCCAATCTAACGTGCTGCAAGCCAACTGCCTCCCCTCTGGATGATATACCTCTGTGAGAACATCATGTGTGTGAGGGAAGGGTTCCACTGAACCTTTTCCTTCAAAAACATCCCACAACCGAAACAGTTTGTCCCATGATGATGAAGCTAAGACAGCCTACATGTTAAAACAGAGCATGATAATTATGCTATCACGTGTCAAGATGTAAGGTAAAGTATTTGATTATTTTATAAAATAATCTGACACCAGTTAGCAAGGTAAAAGATCCGATGAACACCATTGGGAAGAGGAAGATTTTAAACATCCACTTTGGATTCAGAGAAAACAGTAAAATGAAACAGCAAAGAAGCACATGCACATGGTCAAAGGACGTGTTAACTCACATTTGTAGGAGAGAACGCCAAGCAATGGACAGGACCTTCATGACCGCTTAGAATGTTCAACAAACAACCGTTTTCATTGACCAAACATATATCTATTGTTAACACATTAAAAGAGAAAAATCATCAGCAGTGATTCATTATGATTGCAGAGCACAATCAAAACCTGATAATAAAAGTTTACTTTAAATGAATCTAGAGTTCCAGCACAAATAACTTCACCACTTTGATCAGCAGCCAAAGAAACAAACTGTCTAGAAGAAGGGGTAGTAAAAGTCCTAAAATTTCTGCAGGAAAACAGATCCCATGCACGAACCATCTAGAGATGCACTTAGAAGGCAATGGTTATTAGCCATAAAATGGAAAGCAGCGACAGTGTTAGTATGCTCGGTGAATGTCACAAAGCAAAAGCCCGATGAAACAGTCCACACCTGTACAAAGGAAGTACAGTACCTCAGCATGAGTGGAAGGCTTTCAGTGCAAATTTTAAAGGAGGAAGGTGACCATCAACAAATATTTAGCAGAGAAAACTTGATTGATCCCTCCAGGTTTGGTTAATTAAAATTAAAACATACTCAGCATTAGATGACATGCAACATGAATTACTCACCTTCAGAATCATCCTGTCATGTTTATTGAGAAAAAAAAAGATTCTATTTTGGTAAAATTCCTAAAGAATAACTAACCAGTAACACTCAAATGCTAAATTGAAGACAAGAACAGAGAGTGCATGCAAAATGCCTAACTGCTGGTTTGTCGTGAATTTAAAAACATTCAAGCATTTATGGTTTGACATAGAGCAGCTAACACCATTTCTTTAGGCCTTTCATCATACACGAATTATTATTATTATTGTTATTAATTTGTAGAATAAGAAAAGAATTTCACAAGCAAAAATGGAGAAATCACAGCATGAATAAAACAGCTGCCACAGAAAAGCCCGTAAATGCTTTTGCAAAAAGCGTAGTGAAATTTTTATCTGTTTAATCCACTTCTCAGTGAAATTTCATTATATCTTAACTAATGCAATTGTGATGTATTATGATTCTACTACAGAAATCAAAGAATGACCGAGGATCAGTCAGTGATGGGTCGAAGGAGAATTTATTATATCAAAATGGCGGTGAAGCACTGATTTGCAGTGACAGTGAGGAAGAAGTAATTGAGGAAGAAGAAGAAAAAGAGATTTTGTGGAGTCAGAAGATTATATTCTTTGGTTGGTATTATAAATTATCTGATGTGATCTATAATCTTTTGCACATCCTCTTAATTCCTTTTACTTTCTATCTTAAATTATATTAAGAAGAACTTTTATTGTGATCTGGATCTTCATAGCATTTTCTCTTGGTAATGTTTGTAGAGTAATCACCTATCCATTGTTTCCCAGTTCTTTCAAACTTAACTTCTCTATGCTCTTGCCTTCCTTGTTAAGTGCTTCATCCAAATTCAACTTGCAGTCAAGGCCTTACACCGACAGGTTGAGCTAACTTCATGACTATTTTCTCCTCTCTTGGTTCTGATCATTTTGATCAATCTATGATTGTCACTCCATCCCAAGTTTACCAAAGCGCACTGTTGGTTTCTCTCTCATCATTCTGTGCTCCATCTCAATGCCAGTATAATAGTGGCCATCATAAAGAAGTTATTCTCTCAAGGTTGTCTGGATAGACTATGAGATCATTCTTCAGGTTTGTGAAGAAACAGGCAGTTGATATAGTTGGGAGGATCATGTTACTTTGAGTATGTAGGCCAGGACATTTTGAAATGTCTTTATTGTTTGCCTGGTATATCAATCACTGTTTGGCACTGTATTTCCATATCCAAATTTATATGTTAGAACCTTGTTTTGAAACAGTTCTCATAGTTCATTACAAAATGTTCTCAGGAACTCAAGTTTTGTTGTACATGTTACAAATCTGTTATATGATTTTTGATGTCTTGAACTAATTATTCTTTTACAATTTCTGATTTGAAATTACCAGCATGACTATCAAAGAAGTTGGTCTATCTGATGCTGTGCTAGAGTCACTAGCACAGTGTTTCTCTAGAAGCCTGTCTGAAGTCAAGGTATGCCCTTCTGGTTCCACTGTATTATTGGTCTGTGTTTTGGTCCATTCTAGTTTATTATTTTTAATCTCAAGGGATAAATAGTTTTCCTTTAATGTGGCACCGTTTTGTCAACCTTAATATCTAATTAAAACTGGTCACAGTGTAAGCTTTGGTCCGGCCGTTTCCCATTTTCTTTGTGCTGGCTTGACAGAGATATGAAACATTGTCAAACATCTTATACAGGCAAGATATGAAATATTGATAAAGGAAGAAAATGCTGTGGGGTGCTCTAACAATGGGAATGAGGTGCACATTATGAGTAGTTTACTTGAAAAAGATCTTGAAGCAGCTCTAGATTCTTTTGACAACCTGTTTTGTCGTCGCTGTCTTGTAAGTGGCATTCCTTTACTCTATTTAGATTATGTTCTGTTTCAACTTCCCTTGACAGAGCCCATTGCTCTTTTGTTTGAATTGGCAGGTCTTTGATTGCAGGTTACATGGTTGTTCTCAGGATCTCGTCTTTCCAGTAAGTTGATTATCTAACTCTGTTAAATATTATGTGATTCTCTTGCCAGATTCTGATATTTTTCTTGGTAAAATGTTGTCAGGTTGAGAAACAACCTCCATGGTGTCATCCAGTGGAGGAAAATGAACCATGTGGCCCACATTGCTATCGATTGGTATATGCTGGGTGTTTGTTGATATGATTTATGTGGCTTGGCTTATCTCCTTGAAGAATTGGAAAACAATATATTAAGTAGCTTCATGTTCGCTGTCAGGTTCTCAAGTCAGAAAGAAATTCTACTGTGTGTTCCCCCTTGAATGGTGATATCAAAGAAAAATCTATATCTTCCACTGATGGTGCTGGGGCTCAGATGTTATCGAGGAAGAAATATTCTAGTTCTTCTGCTAGGAGGGCGAAGTCCCACCAAAGTGAAAGTGCTTCATCTAATGCAAAAAATATTACAGAAAGCAGTGACTCAGAGGTTGGGCCCAAGCAAGACACCACTTCTACTCACCACTCATTACCCTCAAAGGGTAAGCTGGTAGGGAAAGGTGGAATTCGTAAGAGGAAGAGCAAGCGAGTTGCTGAACGGGTTCTACTTTGTAAGCAAAAGAGACAGAAAAAAATGGCAGCTCTTGATTCTAATTGTGCTGTCAGTGAAGGTGTTTTGTCAAGTGATATGAACCTTAGATCTAGTTCTCACAAAGAAAATGAAGATGCAAATTCCTCTTCGCATAAGAATGTGAAATCTTCAACTGCTGTAAGAACTAGGAAGAAGGGAATACAAATTCAGGACAGTTGCATTTTAGTGGAGGGTGCAGTTCCACATGGTTTGTCACAAGAGATAGTTACTGACCCACCCACAACTAGCAGTAATGACGTCTTGAGAAAAGAGGAGTTTGTTGATGAAAACTGCACGTTAAATGTATGTTATATATAATTTTATTACATATAATTATACATTTAATAATTGAATTAGCCTTTTTATATTTGTAGGTGATAGTTAAATTAAAATTAAAAATATTTTATTACATGGGAGAAAATAAAAATTTATTTTCTCTAAGTTTTTTCAATTAAGAAGATGTTTGGGTTACAAATTTTCATTGCATGTTATGAAATTGTGATTTAAATTTTTTAATAATTTTATTTTATTAATTTTTAATTATGCAATGATTAACCTTTAATATTTAAAATTAATATTTTTTAATTAAGTATAAATTTTACGAATTGTTTTACTGTTCCAGTAAAAGAGGCAGGCTGCCATATTAAGAGAACTTTATGTCAATTTTATTTGATGGTTGCGAGATGTTTTACTATTTTTCACGGAAAAGGCATGCTACAATTTGGAGAAAATTTTATGTCATTCTATTTAATCAATCAGTACGAGGTGTTTTACTATTTACAGTAAAAAAGAGGGGCTGCAATTGCAAGAAAACTTTATGTCAATTCCATTTGGTCATTATCAGTTGTTTTACTATTTTACCAGTCAAAAAGGCAAGCCAATAATTTCAAAAGCAAAAGGATAACACATCGCATGTCATCATTTGTCTTCCAAGGGGGACTGACTTTTAATGTCAAGATATTTTCCTTTTCTTGTGTGGT
>BNST01002696.1:0-15493 GCA_019650275.1 Xylocarpus granatum | reverse complement strand
GGCGGTAATGGTAAGAGTTGGAGTTTTTCATTGGTGTTCGTTGTCTTGCTTTTTCAATGCATTCAATGTTTCAGTTCGTGGTGTGCGTCCATGAGTTTGTCCTTCAAAGATCAGGTCTTGCTTCCAGTACATAAAACGTATATGCATCCAAACAGAGAATACTTACATATCATCTCGGATTTCCTGCAGCTATTGCTGTATCTCGAGATCACAAGCCAGACCAATCTGATGAGCGGCAACGAATTGAGGATGCAGGAGGATTTGTCATGTGGGCTGGTAAGGATCCTACATGATCAGTCACAATATTCTCTTACAATCCACCCACCCTCTGACTACCCCATCATTCAAGCATGTAGACATTTCTAATTGTGACTATATCAGCAGGAACTTGGAGAGTTGGAGGTGTGCTTGCTGTTTCTCGTGCATTTGGTGACAGGCTCTTGAAGCAGTATGTTGTTGCTGATCCAGAAATCCAGGTCTGATTCCTCAAATTGAAATTTAATGCTTAGTTATATAGATTATTTTACTGCATTGTAAATCCTACTTTCTAAATTGATAAATGAGTAGGAGCGAAGGTTTTGGCTGCATAGACAACCAATGTTAAAATGTACTCACGAAAACTATTGGAAAGCGGAAAAATCATGATCATTTGTATGTCTGTGATTTGTTTCTTTCAAAATTTTTTGGGTAGGTGATTAGAATAGTTAAGTGTTGTTCAACACAGAATCTTAAAGTATAAAAACTTTGCTTGAACAGTGCTTAGTATCCTTCCATTCAATAGTTTATCAGAGGATTAATCATACAATCTACCCTCTGCCATAATACTCAACTCAAATAATGAGAGACAGTTCTGTGCTTTTTAATAGTTTAGTTTCTTCATTTGCCTCCTATCTCTGTTTTGTGCATATTTTAGGTACTGACATCTCTATGAAAATTGCAGGAGGAAAAGATTGATGGTTCTCTTGAGTTTCTTATCCTTGCAAGTGATGGACTTTGGGATGTCGTCACAAATGAGGTTTGCAACATTTTTCCTTTTTTCCCCTTAATAAGTACTGTTTCATGTGTGCAATTTAATACAAAATGATCTAGTCTTGTCTGTAATTTATTTTCCATATCCTCCGGCGGTATACACGCATTGTAGGACAGATGGTAAAAGTTATCACATTCTTCTAACTTCGTCTATGTTTCACCATTTTCTCAGGAAGCTGTAGCTATGATAAAACCCATCCCGGATCCAGAGGAGGCAGCAAAGAGGCTGATGCAAGAGGCATATCAGAGAGGCAGTGCAGACAACATAACTTGTGTTGTGGTTCGCTTCTTGGCCAATCAAGGAGGCTCATCATGTACTGCTTCTGCATGAACACATTGTTCCCTATCCACCACGAGACTTTTATTCTCTACCTGGGTTCACTGAACTTCAATGATCTACAGCTAGTAGTCATGGTGAAACTAAAGTTACATTGTACTTTGTGAGGTTAGAATGCGTACGAACTTACCAGCAGGCTGCTAATGTGTATATTACATATTATCAGTCTGTAGCATCTGTTCTTGGTACTTGAATGTAGCTAGAAATGTGTGTGTATGCTTGTGTAAGGAGTCTTAAAAAGACTTTGAACAGTTTCAATTTTCTAATGTTGTAAATGTAGTTGGAAAGTACTTGTGTTGCTTCTGTTAATTCTTAAGTTTCTCGTTTGTAATTACAAGTCTTAAATTTCTGCTCTGTTTGAAATATGAATCAAGCTAAGCTTGTAGCTTTTCTTCAATTTTACTTGTTTTCAGGTCAACCCAGCATAAGAGTATGTATTTAGCCAAAAAAAAACTGATAGTTGACTTGAAACTCTCGCCGACCTCCTAATGTCATGTTACCTTATTTTGATGTCAGCATTGTTAGGTCTAGCATGACGGAAGGCTTGAATAATTCCGAACGTCGACGGAACTCTGCGAAACACACAAATAAGCATGAATGTGCAGAAAGAGAAGATAAGAGGGCACTCAGAGTATGAAGCAGTGTCTCGTCAAGGCAATTATGCCATTATGAACGACGAGCGAACCAAAATGCTGTCTTCATCGTGCCCAAGTTTAAGCTCCTTTTTTTAAAATGAAAAAGAAAACGAAAACTAGAATTGAAATGGGAAAGAAGAATTCAAGCTTTAGGAGGAACAGAAACGCAAAGAGATGGAGAGAAAAGCCTTAAAGCAACGAAAAGAGTCGGTTGTATGAACTTATTATGTATAGTGATAAATAATCTCTCCTTTCCACATCTTCTGTCAAAATTGGCGTGAAAGTATCATGTGCATAAGCATTATATAATGAATACTTTTGTTTAATTAGTTGTAATTGTAAGATTTTAAAAGATTTATGGGGACAAACAATTATATTATAGTCTTTGTCTAGCTAACCTGGTTGCCAAGAATTGGAATGCTTCCAAGTCTAGGGTCAATGGAGTGACTCTTTTCCACCAACCACGTCTAAAATACGCTGGGTATTATTGGGTGCTTCATCCGTCGTTTAAATGATTCATTACGGCATGTTAAAAGCTAAGAAAAATTACACCCAATATTTGTTTGTACTTGTACCAAAATTTTTAAAATAATTTTATTTTTACTTTTTTACATTAATTTTAATATATTTTTATTAAAATAATTTTATTTTTTATAAGTATATATATATATATTTTTTATTTATTTAAATTATTTAAAATAAAAGAAAGTATAAAAATTGAAAAATTTAAAATATATTTTTGAGTATAAAATTATTAATATAATTTTTTTTATAAAAAATTTTAAAATTAATTATAAATATTTAAATAATATTATTTTAGAAAATTTTTCGCATTCATCATTTAGATCATATTCTTCTATTTAATAGTAACCCATTTCATACATAGCATGACAAAAATCGGACCCGACCGTAACTGTGCCCAACTAGCTGGATGGCTTGCAGATTGAGACCCAACTAGCTTACCGAACATCAAGCCTGCCTGCCAAACAACCCATGACATCCTCAGCTTGATAACAATTAACGACTTCAAAAGCTTAATTATCAGGATTTAACAATTCCCAACCCAAACACAAAGACAGTTACATAAAATTTATATAATAATCACATCTATTACTAATTAAATATTTGTTAACCCTATTACATTAACCAATAGCCAGCCAGATTTTGATTCACTAACACAATTATTAAGGACTGGTCAACATTAATACCCCAAGCATCTTGATTATCTCAACTACGTTATTACAAGGTTAAAATTTCTTTTTAAAACTACATAAAATAATAATTCTACAAATCGACGGTCCATCATACATTTTATTGCGCATTGCATGGTACAACTTTACATCAAAATCAGAACGACGGAACGACGCCGAATCCGTACACACTGCTCCTGCGACGCGATTCGACTTCGACTTCGATCTCGGTGCGTTTCGCGAACCTTCCTTTGATTCTCGGTCTCATCTCTGCGTACGCTTTTCTCGAAGCGTAACGTATCGTCTTCTCGAACTTTCGGTTCTTCCTCTTCTCTCTGTACCTCAACACCCGCGCTTCCCTGTCCGCCGAGGAATACCGGACCGTCTGATTTGCCGATTCCGCCGTTTTACCGTACGGATTCGATATGTCTACCATCGCACTGCCATCCGGCACCACGCCAACCTCAAGTGATGACGATGATACCTGTGAACGGGAGCAATGCATCAGATTTCCACTTAATAAATTAAATAATTAAAATATATTTAAAGTTTTAATTCCTTTAATTTAATTTAATTTCTTACACTCTGACTGAGACACTGAGAATTGTATCCGAAAAATTTGGAACCGGAAAAATCGAGGTCAAAGCATCTGTCGTTGACCAAAGGAGCGTGAGCGTTTTTGCTTTGCACAGGAACGACTCCGTCGGTTCCAGAACTGTTCTGTTCCTGGGCCTCAAGTTTCGGATCCACATGTCCATAGTCCAGATCCAAATACGGGTGCATATCCGGGGACAAGTACTGACCCGTATTCAAATCCGGACTCTCCTCCACCGCCTTCGGGTTTGGTAACAGCCATGAAGCTGCCTCCGCCTCTTCCTTGCTGACGTCACCTCTATCCACGTTATCGAAGTAACGCTCGTCGTCCATGAAATTGGCAATCCCGTTTTGTTTACCGGCGAAGTGGTTAACGGGGTCGTAGAAGGGAGAAACAGGAACTCGCTCGTGCCTACGTGCCAGGGGGTTCGCCGAGTGGATATCACGGTCGCACGTGACACAAAGGGCAGCCGCATCTGCTTTGCACGTAACGTTAGCCGGTGCTTGCTCGCAGACCTCGCATACCCAAACTCGCGCATGGCGGGACGCGAGCATGTTGGCCGCATGGATGGTAGTATCGCAGTTGACACATAAGAAAGCCGAGTCGGCCTTGCAGAACAGAGTCGCCGTCGCCGATTTGCAAGAGTCACAGAGTTTGGACGCCATTTTCTCAACTCAACTCAGCGAAGTCAGTATAAAGTTAAACCTTTTCCCCTCCTCTCTCTCTCTCTCTCTCTCTCTCTCTCTCTCTCTTTCTCGTATTGTTAATTATTATTCAAACCCACCACGAGAAGGCAGCAAAGTTTTCGGACACTGTATACATGGTAGCCGCTGTCATGAACAGTTGTGTCAGAGCAAAAGTCCAGCTGGTGGGACTAGGAGATCTGGGAAATAGCCAATAAGAGAAAGAAACGTGGAAGAGGCTTAGCCAAATAAAAGGATTATATAGAGCCGTGTGAATGAAAATTGGTGAGATTAATGAGAGGGAAGTTGTCAGTATTATAGAGTGGGGACCATGCGGGGGAGGGTGATGTGGATTTTGTATTAGTACTAAAATGGGCAGCAAAGATTGACAATGGCGCGTGGGACCTACCAGGGGTGGCCAACTTGGTGCTCGAGATGGGTCAGTACACGGACAAAACCGGACCGGTCCGGAGTGGTGAACAACCTGGATTTATTCATGCGCTGCTGACAATAGTCCGGACATCTATGCACATGATCGATCACTGTGCAGCTAAGCTATGAACCTAAGAAGGAAAGGGCAAAGGGAAATGATGGCATGCATTGCGGGACTGGCTAATAAGATACAACGCATGATGGGTAGCAAACTAAAGGCTCGTGGGCCATTAATCAACTCGTTTTCCACATGGGATATTCATAATAATTAATAATTAAATTAACAGTCCCTTCTTGTTTTGTAGGAACCTAACCATGTGAGGAGCACATGCCATCCCCATCCCCACCCCCACCCCCATGACTTAATCAATAGAAACGGCCGAAATGTACTACTATTAATCCCAATAATGAAAGAGAGATGAAACTCGGTTCCCCGTTAGACTGTTCACAGAACCCAACACAATAGTACCAGCTCTGCTCGGCTGTTCAACGTTAAATCATGGAAGAATCAGTCGCAAGGCAGGACTTTCCACGAGTGTTCCTTTCGTTTTCTCTGTTTCCTTTGTCATTAGTCTCGTGATTCAAGTGGTTGGGTTGTTATGAGTTGGCATCAAATTTTCCTACAGAAGCTAGGACACCAAAACAAAATGGAGAAAAAGAAAGATGGCGTAGAAGTGTTAACCTGTCTTTCAAGTTATTATTACCCATCTCTTGACATAATCAAGCAACAGAGAAGCAATGCTGAATTTGAGCTTGACGATAGGTGCAACTAGTTTCAAAGAATGCGCATGCACCAGCACGCAGACTAGAAAAAATGGCATAAGAGAAAATTTGCAGTGGGTGGCACAATAAGCAGCAACAAAGACAACCTCAACGAACCGAACCAGAGAGGAGTACAGATATTTGCAGGACAGAACTCTATTGAAATTTCATAGAGTATTATAAACAGAATCAAGGTATTAATGCAAATTCCTAAGTTGCAATGGTTAGATGGGAAGCCATACTTGCCAGTCCAAGCCTTCCTTCACCTTACAGTACACGTTTTAAAAATCGCCCATTGGCCGTTTTTTATTTTGTGCGACTCCAAGGCCTTGGTCACAGCAGCAGCATCAAGTGCACCAGGAACAACCTATTTATATTAGAACTGCTCTTGACATTAAGTAAAAGCGGAAGTTATGAGACACCCATTGATGGCAATACATTTGGTCATCGCCAAAATCAATTCAGCACATTCCCCTTCTGAGCGAGAGAGCTGGAGAATGGAAAGTCTTTTCTAGGACAGCTTGACTGACAAACCAATTTCTGAATGTTGCTATGCAGATAAATGTCTAGATTTTCCAAACTATAAATCAATTAAAATGTCTAGAAATGATTATGACTTGCAAAAATGAGGGCAACTGCGCCCTTGTGTTCTTCCTCCTGTCCAAAGGTCAAATCGTTGTATCAGTGTTCTAACAGCCGAGTTATGTGAAAAGAAGATAGCGAGATTTCCCTCAAGTACAACAAATACAAGAGACATCACATGTTTACACCAAATATAAGATGATAACTTATTGGTTATGACTCAGAGGGAAGCCAATGCAACAGAACATTTCCCTTGTTTTAAAGTTCAGAACTTTATTGAACCAGACTCATAAAGAAATCATAATAAAAAGTGATGTTAGCATGATTTAATACTCCAGAGCTACCACTATGGCAGGTCAAAATCTATGTTCCAGTTCAAAGGGAGACCTTATCATAGCTGTGTACAATATGGTACTACCAACAAACATCACCAGAATATCATTCTATATTTAACAGTACTGGCTTAACGATAATTGCATAATCATATACTTATATGTGTATACCTCTAAAATTGAATGAAATTCCTCTTTGGCTGTTTGAATTCTCTCAGTGTCACTTGAATCAACAACATAAATCACACTGCTGGAGTGTTTGGGAAGTAGCAATCCGGTACGGCCTTTACGAAAAGCATAAAAGAGCCCATCTGAAGGGAAAAAAAAAGGGGGGGGTCAGCTGTCTAGAGCAACACAGCCATCAAATTCCTGCCAAATCACTCGTTCGAAAAGCAACAAATAAAACGTATGCAATTGGCGGAGAAAAAGATGCAAGCAGCGTTCAGCTTTTACATGTCATTTTGAGATAAAACCAGACATGATTATTGTTTCCTAAAATTCTCATTGCAAGCCAATATTGCCTGACATTTTCCCGAAGATTTAGAATGCAAATGCAAAAACCATATGCTCTTTGAAAAAAGAAGAGATCGAAAGGATTACCTTATGCTTGTCTGCCCACCTGTTGCAATAAACCACTAGTCAATTCAGCTGAAAAATAAACATGAACTTCAGCTGCGTGCAAATTCAATGACTGAAATGTTGCAAACAAACTGCTTCCAGAAAACTCAGACCCAACGCAGTCGATATCACAAACAGGTTTCCATCGCAAACAGATATTGAAACGTATTAGCTATTCAAATAACTTAAATACATCTTGCTTCTGCTATCAAGGCAAAACCCCCAACTTTAACAGAGTCAAAACAATAATGGTTGAAGAGGCCGCTGCAAACTATTACTGAACAGGACATTGAATTACAATCATTTAACTTCCAAATCACATATATAAAGGGTCTTTGAACAGCTGCTCTTAATTTATCCTATACATGATAAGCATGACTTGTGTATATACACTATTACAGGTATATAAAAACAAAACCAAAAATCATTAAGGGTATTTGCAAATATGAGTACGAAAGAAAAATCATGAGCTTATCTAAATCTCAAACTTGAAACTTGATATTGTTATACTGTACAGTTTCTACGTTAAACCCAATTGCTACATTCAAACAAAACCAAATGTGCATCAAGTGATCGATCAATAAGTTACCATCAAAACAAATTGAAGTAATGAAACGACGAAAAGCTTCCAAACTATTAACTCAAACCCACTCGGAATCGCGGAGACCATCTCTCCCATTTGGGGCCAATCTGTATCACACAAATTATAGAAAACATAGAAAAACAACTAATACCATAAATTGTAAATCCGTACATACATAAATGGAAGGGAGTGAAATTTACAGAGGATAGTGGTTTTGCCGACATTATCCAGGACGATGACGAGGATTCAAGCTTCTCTGTTGCCGAAGAGAGGAGAACAGTGGATTGAACAAAATTCCCATTGTTTTTCTTTTTGCCTAGAATTTGTTGCTATCAATTGCCTGAGATTTCATTACGTTTTCTAACAACTTATTTAAAAACGCAGTTTTTTGAAAAATCAAAAATTACAAATTTTCAAAAATAAGAATTGGGTTGAGGTTTATTTGTTCCTTCTTTATTTTCATTAGAGAACTTTAACTAAATTCGCAAGTAATATCTAATAATGCTTGAACTAAACTAGATATATTATGGAATCATGATAGGTCATAAGCTCCGCCAACGTCAAGGATAACTAGTAATTGCAAGCAAGAACAGAAGATATGGCACTCAAGGAAATAATTTATTAAGCAATAGTTCCTGCATTCCTGTGCACATAGCAGAACACCAAAGAGGATACAATAAAGGTGCACGAAGCATGCAAGCAAACGTCCGAAAAGTTGATCTCATGTTTTCACTAATTTGCGCAGCACTCTTGAATAGCTAACCACGTGCCGTCATACCCTTCGCCATATTCTCTATAGCACGAATCGTCGCATATGAACTTGGAGCACTTGGAGGCCGGGATAATTGACTTGTCACATTTTTCTGCCTCGCCAATCATCGTACCTGTATATGAAATATTACAACCATATTCAAACAAGAAAATACCAGATCCCAACTTCATTCAAGCATTTTGTCGAACAGTTTAAGCATCCGATAATAAAGAATTACCATACGAAGCAGTATGGAAGATGACCCAAACAAGACGAACCCCAAAACTGATCTTCATTTCTTTTGCTATGCAAGTCAGCAGATGAATTCGCAATGTTTACACTGGCTCTCGAGCTACACTAGCTAAGTATTTTGTAAGTGAATTAGCTCATGCATTATTTAACATGGGCATTTTTCTATGCTGTGGATTTTCCATTAACAGTGAGATCTTAGTTGTTTATTTCCTTTTCAGCATAACTAATAAATCACTCTTAAAGTCAATTACTTTCCTTCCTTGAGTAAGCATGCAGAGGTAACAATCTGACCAATACACTATCGCACTTAATCTCAAGTTGTTAGCCTTCTAATTATGCGCTTTTCGTATTTGGCAGGCGTTAATGATGCAAAAATGCGAAGAATCCAGCTCCGTAGTCAAGTAAGAGTCGTTGGTTTATACCATTTATGCATATATTTGTCATTTCTTCTAAGAGTTGGTCTAATTACAGAATTTAGTGTCCCGAAAACAAGTCCAGCCTTTTTCCACCCCTAATTTGCGCGTGCTTTAAGCTGTGTTGAAACGTTGTCCCATTTCTGGTTATTGTTGCTTGACTACCCACCTAGCTGGTTGCTCCCCATTAATTTGTAAAACTGATTGCCAGGAAGTAATGTCGATAACAACGAGTAAATTGCTAGTTTATATTCAGCATAAGCTGAGCTTGTTAAATTCGGGGGCCAGTTCATAGTTTACATGCAGCATATCGATTATTTATGCAACAGCAAATATACCTGTCGCGAGAAAAACCTGTAGCATTCGCATCATGCAGTTTAACGTAGTTCTGAATGCATGCGGATTCTGTACGGGGAAAGGAAAAGCGAATGAGAGGAGCCAACCATGTCTGGTGTTCTTGCCCTAAACCTGTACCTGTGCCACGAGAAATAGAAAGAAATGAACACGTGTATTTTATTATTTGTGACAGGAATGACAGGAAATTTACCGTACGAACAGCAGTGCAAATGGGAGGAGATGAAAGGAAGCATGGCTTGTCCTGTTAGAAAAATGAAGGTGGAGAAATTTAATTACCATGTTATTGTACAGAGTCAAATTTGTATTCCTGGTTTCTATTTACAGGATAAGGAGTAATGGCAGCGTATTCGACGCCGTAACATCCGTGTACATGGCTCTCTTGTCCCTCTCAAACATGGTATTTTTGTTTTAAATGAAAATACAGCTAGTATAGGGCGAGTCGAGGACAATTCTGGTATGTTACGGGAGCATTAACAGCTGGCGCACGGAAGCTTCTCGGCCCTCCCTCTTCCCACAGTCGCCAAGTTAAAATCGTTTAGCGTTTGATGATAATATTATTTTAATCATGCACGATCAGATATTTGTCCTTTACACAAGGATTTCTGCATCCAGCAGTGCACGGTGGATATCTCAGAGTCCACGTACTCTTCTGTACCACAGTAACATAACAGGACCCACCACAAATATTATTTTAGTATTTTAATACCAACGCGGCTCGGACTCACGTGAGGCAGCCCAGCTTTTAAATTTCACACGTAGCTTTTCCGGACAACACTGCCAACCACAAAACTACATGTGTCCTCCTGCTTGCTTCGCAAGAAAATAGGGAGAGTGGCTGATCTCATGTGTAATCAATGTCCTCTCAAACTAAACCCACCAGCCGCCGGAATTCCTCTCCGGCTCCAACCTTGGCGATCTGAAAAGTTTTGGGAGAATATGTGCCTCTGTCATTTTCCCTGCTTTATTCTCCATTATTTATTATATTTTCAGCAAAAGATTATTCCAGTAACGATCATGTTGATTGTATCATATCACAGATTTACAGTATCTTCTTTGAAATTATATATACAAAAAACAAAGAACACTCACTACGAACCAAAACTTCTAATTACTGAATCAAATTATTGTTGACAATGATTTGCTTAACCAGTGATGGCGGTTTATTTATGAAATACTATTATGCACGTAAGATTGTTTTTCTTTGTTATGATTCCATTGCAGATAAAAAAGCCTGTTGCTTGACTGTAAAAGCAAGTAAAAATGGAGAAATTGCTTAGTGCGGTAATGTGACTAGAAACAGGATTCTCTAATTTATATATCTCAGCAAAATTCAGTCTTCCCGAATCAAAATGGAAGAAACCCAAAACCTCGTCAAAATTGTAAAAAGGCTAAAAGAAAAGAAAGGAAAAATGGCCTCTCTTCTTCTCTCTCGTTAGAGGAGGAAAAGAGACTCAGCTCACTGGTTTTGTTGTCGGTTCTCTCTATTTTGTTCATAACTGGTAGCCATATCTTCGTCATCATCCAACTCTTTCACTTTCTCTCCCTCTTCGTTTATCTTCATTTCTTTCCCAGCTGTAAACAAAGAAGCTTTACTGCACACAGGCGTGGCCAAGAACGTGGGCTTCTTGTCGCCAGCCATTAGCACCAATATATTTTTTTCATAAACCTTCACAGCTTTACCAGCGTCACCTTCCTCGTCCCTTTCACCTCTTTCCACGTCTCTCCTGCCGCTCTGATCGTCATTTTCTCCACGACTAGAAAGCCTCCAATATGAACAAGCCAATATCAAGAGAGCAAAAGAAATCAAACCCAGCATCGCCCCCAGGCCGCCAAAAAGATATGGCAATGGAGAGTGCCAAGGTGAGCGCTGTTGCGTCACATCTCCTGCTGCTGCTGTTGTCCCTGAAGTTGGCGATGCCGGCGTCGGTGTGTTGAAGGTGAGAAGAGTTCTCATTTTCTATTTTATTTTATTTTTTTGTGAAAAGAGAAGATTATTTGAAGGCGATTAATGGTGAATGAGAAGGCATTGAAGGACTCGTCTTTATAAGCGAGGAAAGTCGAGACAGAAGGAGAGATTGCAATGGGGTAACTCGGATCCTTCGCATCCGGATAATGACTGGTTTGTGCGTCGGACCCAGCCTCAATAGGACCCGTTTGATGTGGGTCCAATGTCAAAAACCAATGACAGCCCGATAACAAAGAAAAGAATATTTTGTATTAATTATTTTAAAAAATTAATTTTAAATTTTTTATTCAAATTAATCTACCATTTGAGCCGCAATTCTCTAAGATAAACCATCAAATTAATCTCGAGAAAATATTTTTATTTTATAAATTTACTATTAATACGTAAAATTTATATTAAAAAATTTAATAAATATTATAGAAAAAGAATATAATGTATTATTCTATATCAACCTCCGATAAGGTGTTTGTGTTCCATGGCATAATATTTTGCATTTGAATTAATAAGATTAAATAATTTAAAATTTTATAATAAAAATATTAATTTTTAGATTAGAAAAAAATCATGCGGTGCACTGGGTGCTATCCATGTCCGAAGCTACAGTTAAAACGCACCCACTGGTGTGGGTATAAAGAGAGAAAACATAATCATTAAGCACAGATAATTAAAAGGGAATAACGATTATGGGGAAGATGCCAACAAGCCATTGTGGGTTTCTGGTCGAATCTTAAATTGTCTTGTGATTTGATTTCATGGTGTCTCCACTGTAATCTCACCATTAATGTCACCATCCTTAGCACTCATCTTCATCATCTCAGTTTCCCACTAAAAAATTTCCACCACCCTTTAAAAATTTACCAAAATTATTATCTTACAGGATGGAAGATTTACTTCATCGGCAGTTGACAGAAAGCCCCAGCAGATTGCTATTTGTTTGCGGAAGAGGTTCAGATCACCATCATCTGAAGCAGATTTACGGGGAAGACATACGTTCATGATTGCCTATGAATGTATTGAGAAAACAAGTTCAAAATGCTGCAGTAATATGTTGTTGATGTAAACAGAAATTTGGCCTCAGATTTCAAAAGCCGCGTATAAAGTTGAAGCATCTCCAGCTTAGGTGGTGGCCAAGGAATAGCTTTTGCTTCTGCAAATTACCTTGTTCTCTCTTTCATCTCTTTTCTCTCCATTTGTTTATGCACATACTTGTCATCCAATCACGTACTGATATTGTCTTTTAAAAAATAATTGAATTCATGCGCTTGTATTGACTTACAACTGTGAGTTAGTTCTAAAACTTTGATTCCATGCATGATTTTGTGCATATTGATTTGAATTCAAAATAGTGTGAACCCAACTGCCAATTATCTGGTCAGGGTTTGCTCATGGCTTTGGTTGGATTGATTACTGGACCATGCACATTAGTTGTAAGTCACAGGAATTAGGTTAACTCGTGAATTCAAGCTGCTGGTTGGTTAACAATTACATAAAATCATGCAGATACAACTGTCTTTCCCACTTAACTGAAGAAGGTAATTGGGCAGCACCGCACTAAGTAGTAGACTGATCGATGATGATCAAAATTGTGATCATGGATTGGAATAATAATAATTAAAACACCTAGCTCCAATAACATGAATGGGAAAAGCGCACACTAGTGAATATGTATTAGAGAAGACAAATATGGTGTTGGTGTGGTCATGTTTGTGAAGTTTTTCATACAGAAAAATGTTAAACTAGTTTAAAGTTTTATCATCGTTTACCTAATGCTTTAAAAGGTGGGTCTACCAAAACGAAGAGAACTAGAAAACTACGGGACATGATTACTGGGACATGAGCTAATCCAGTAGATTAGCTGAGTGCATCAGAAGACCATCAGCTAGCTGCACCACCATTGTTGGATTGGTGCCGTGCATAATCTCTGCCGTCATTCGCCATCGGATTTTGGCCTTCTTCTCTGAAACCCTTTTGCGTAAATTAAACATCATGGCTATACAAGCACCAAGAGGGTCCTGGATTTGGTTTGCAATTGCAAGAGTACTTGTCTGTTGCTCCCCACATTGTATCATCTTCCACCCCCACTGATTCTTTTTCTTTACTTTGCCGACTTAAGTCACATCTCCTTCGCCCAAAATCAACTCAATTAAGTTATTTACATTGACTTAATTAATCAGCCCGCAGTAAACAATTTGGTAGTTTGATTGTTGCTTGTGCTCCTATCAATCAAGAAAGCCTTTAGATAATTTAGTATCAGAATTTATACTATTCCGGTTTCTGCCAAAAGACGCTTCAGGTTTCTTTTGGCTTTAGTTCTTGCTTTTCATTCGAAGCAAAGCCAGCCACTTGGAGTTGAATTGGCCTTAACTTTCATAACTTCAAATTAAACAGTATCACTTTCTTTGTAGTCGACTAATCAAACTCCCACTCTTGCTTTAGTACTTAGCCAGCTTCGTTTCTTAGCATAATCACTTTTCTGTATTAATTTAATTAGCCACTGATTGCTCCTAATCTAATCATCAATCACTAAAGCATAAAACAAATTGTATTATTAGAGAGAACCTCATGCAACAATTCACATGACACATGATACACATAAATCTGATGTAATTTGATTTTCTGAAGAATAATAATAATAATAAAAATAAAGAGATAATCTAAGAAAACAGTACCGTATCTCATTAATCAACATGGGAATTGTTTATGTGATGTTGAATTTAATATACTATGTTGTTGGGGTCACTGGTTAAAGAACTGGTGGATAGGGCTCTTAGATTGGGGCATATTTTAGTTAATATTTAATGGAGGATTAGTGACTTAACAGTACTGGTTAAGTGAATTAGTATGTATAGCTAGTATAGGAATCTGCTGTCACAACGAAGGAAAATGGGAGAAAGAGAGAAGCAGAACTTGTTCTTTCTTCCCCTTGGGTGGATCTATGACGTAGCAAATGCTTGTCTTCTAGATAAGGAAGCACAACAACAGCACTTTAACCGCAAGCACTTTCTTCGTATTATGGATAGATAGATTATATACAGTATTATAATAAATATATATATATATATATATATATATATATACTTATGCCTTTACCCATGTACATGCATATACCCACACACAAACACACCAAATCTTTTTCTTTTTTACTTGTTTTATGGATTATGCATCGATATTTCACGATTGTCTCCAGATGTTTGGTTGTATATATTAGGGTTGACAGTGACTTGGATTGTTCTAAACACTAACATTAGTAAGCAAATGCATCATTCAGTGAGGGACTGTTGATGAAATCTAAGAGGGCTATCTTATTCTCCTTATTCAGTTATTCCAGCACCTTGCTGAGTTGTTGCTCTCAGAATTCAAGGCTCTACCACTTTTCTTGTGTTAGTGGAAAAAAAATTCTGAGCTTCTTCCAATATTCCATCCTTGTTTGGTCCTTCTCGTTGATGAAGACTGTTGATACGCACTTTCCAGCACAACTTTCATACTCGGCTTGGACTCTATGCATTTTGCTTTCGTGCAACTTGTGTATCGAAGTTTCCAATGCATGTATAAGTTCGTTGCTGAGTATCAGGAACCCTAGCTTAGCCAGCCAGCTATAGTATCTTGGTTTCTCCTCTTCAGTTAGCAATTTCATTAGTACAGCAGTGGCGACCAGAATATTACATTTTGGACTTCAACATCCATCATAACATCAAAAAATCTAACCAAGTGAGAATTTATTGTAACAGTATTCCACGCCAATGATAGTATTATAGCAGTCGATAAGATAAGAGATTGGTTTAATTGAAATTAATAGATATATCATTTATGTTTTAATTTAATATTAATATTGAAATGATCTTAGAAAGCTCTGGACCGTCCCTTTGAGTACACTGACAAATATTCTCCGAGTACCCGGAGATGGAACTGCGGCTGCTGCACAGGAGGAGATTTTTTGCTCTTGGGTCTTGCACCTAGTAAGCAGTAGTATGTTCTT
>BNST01002695.1:0-31950 GCA_019650275.1 Xylocarpus granatum | reverse complement strand
AAAACTAGCCGTTATTTTCGTCCTTTAGTAGTTAGCTTGAATTGGGCTTTGGGCTTGATATGGGTATCCATAGATCAATCCAAGAGTTATTTGGGCTTTTCATCTTCACCCTCAATCTCTTCATCTTTAACACTCCCCCTCAAGTTGGACTTGTACAAATTGAAGAAGTTCAACTTGGAACTCACCTTAAGAAGTTGTTGATGAGTACATGGTTTGGTGAATATATCCGCAAGTTGATCTTCACTCTTCACATAAGGCATGTTGATCACTTTGCTCAAGTACTTTTCTCTTGTGAAGTGACAATCAACTTCGATGTGCTTGGTCCTCTCATGGAACACTGGATTAGATGCAATGTGTGTTGCTGCCTTGTTATCACAGTACATGTCTATAGGTGTTTCAACTGAAAATCCTAAGTCTTCCACTAATGATTTTATCCAAACCAATTCACTCGTAGTAGATGCCATAGCTCTATATTCAGCTTCTGCACTCGATCTTGCAACTACACTTTGCTTCTTGCTTTTCCAAGTCACCAAATTACCTCCCACGAATGTGCAATAACCAGTGGTTGATCTTCTGTCCTCGAAGTTACCGGCCCAATCCGCATCTGTGTAAGCACATATCTTGTGGTGGCCATTTCTTCTCATCAAGATTCCTTGCCCCAGTGCATGTTTTATGTACCTTAAAATTCTACTCACCATTTCCATGTGTATATTCTTTGGGCATGACATGTGTTGACTTACCTGTTGCACAGAAAAAACAATATCAGGTCGTGTAATAGTTAAATATATAAGCTTACCTACAAGTCTTTGATAAAGCTTGATGTCCTTGTATGGCTCCTCCTTGTCATGTTCGTTTTCATGCTTGTTATCCTCTTTCTTCCTTCTTAGTGCCTCCATAGGTGTCACAGCTGGCTTTGCTCCAAGTTTTCCTGTCTCACTTAACAAATCAAGAACATATTTTCTTTGGGATAGAAATAGCCCTTCATTGGAATAAGCGATTTCTATACCTAGAAAATATCGTAAGTTTCCCAAATCTTTAACATCAAATGCAGACTTCAAATATGTTTTAATGCTCTTAATGCCATTAATGTCACAACCGGTGATGATAATATCATCCACATAAATAAGAACAATGGTAGATCCCTCACTTGAGTGCTTAATAAATAAGGAATGATCAGCATCACTCACTTTAAAATTTTGAGAACACAATGCATTATGCAACTTATTATACCATGCTCTTGGTGATTGCTTTAATCCATATATGGCTTTCTTCAATTTGCAAACATGTGTATTTGGAACCATAACATCATATCCTTGAGGTAAACTCATGTAAACCTCTTCCTCTAACTCTCCTTGCAAGAAAGCATTCTTCACATCCATTTGATGTAAATCCCAATTATAATTAGCCGCTAAGGAGAGAAGCACCCTAATAGTGTTCATTTTTGCAACTGGTGCAAAAGTTTCTGTATAGTCTAAGCCGTAGGTTTGAGTGAAGCCTTTGGCCACTAACCTAGCCTTATGTTTGTCCAAGGTTCCATCACTATTTAACTTAGTCTTATACACCCATTTGCATCCTACAACCTTCTTTCCCAAAGGTAAAGGTACTAATTCCCATGTATTATTTTTAACTAAAGCATCCAATTCCTCTTGCATGGCTTGTCTCCAAACTGATAATTCCCTAGCTTCCTTAAAGTTATTTGGATCTTTAATGGTGTCTACTTTAGTTAAAAAGGCTCTAAAACTCTCTTTTACATTTCCTAAGGTGTAGTAGTGGTCAAGAGGGTGTGCGATTACTTTGTTACCGTGGAAAAACACTCTTTTCTTCATCCAATCTGATGAAGATTGTCGAATTCTTTGAGATCTTCTAAGTGGGGGATTTTGGCCTTGCATAGGTGCAACATGCTCCCCCTCACTTCGTATACTAATAGATGGCCCATCTTGGTTACTAGATAATGATTCTATTTGAACATTCGAATGTTCATCCCTATGTATTTCATTTTGCTCTCCCTCGTCTCTAGGTCTACAAGAAGATAACGGTAAATCTTCACGTACTTCACTAGGTGAATGTGCATTTAGATTTTCATTGCTAGTTTCACCCTCATTAGACTCTTGATCTTGTGATTCTATGTTATCACCACTCAATTGTAGGTCATGGTTGCCTAGTACGTCACTAGATGGTGGTATATACTTGTGTATTATGGCTAAAGGAAGTGGATCATCAACTTCACCTTTTCCATTACCAATGCTATGAAAATATGAGTCATTTTCTACGAAAGTAACATTTCTAGAGATATACTTGTCCTTAGTTAAGGGATTATAGCACCTATAACCCTTAGTATCCACACAATAACCTAAAAAGATGCATTTAATGCTTCTTTCACTTAATTTATCTCTTGAATGACTTGGCATATGTACATAACATACACATCCGAAAATTCTAAGATAGGACAAGTTTGGTTGGGTACTATAAGCAATCTCAATTGGTGTCTTTCCTTTCAGTACCATGGATGGTGTTCGGTTAATAAGATGTGTCGCTGTGAGAATAGCTTCCCCCCAAAACTCTCTAGGTACATTGTGATAGAACATCATAGTTCTTGCCACCTCTAAAATATGCCTATTCTTACGTTCAGCCACTCCATTTTGTTCTGGAGTGTAAGGACAAGTAGTTTGGTGAACAATTCCTTTACTAACTAAAAACTCTTTAAACAAGTTGTTCACATACTCTCCTCCATTATCAGTTCTCAACACCTTAACTTTCTTATCGAAATTGGTTTTCAATCAATATTACAAACTCTCTGAAACAACAAAAAACCTCAGATTTCCTTTTAATAAGATAAATCCATGTATACCTAGATTTATGATCTATAAAAGTTACAAAATATTTGAAGCCCTTATGAGATAGAGTGGGAGAAGTCCACAAATCAGAATGTACCAAAGCAAATAAATCATTATATTCATGATGAGATTGTACAAAAGGTATCTTAGTTTGTTTTCCTAAAATACAAGAACTACAATCTTTGATCTTATCAAATTTCAAGTTAGGAACTAATTTTTGCAAAATATGACTAGGAGGATGCCCTAATCTAGCATGCCAAAGTTCTTGGATTTTGCTGCTATCTACTTTAAAGGCTTTGCTTGAATCTTCCAAAACATACAGCCCATTTTTCTCTCTTCCCTCACCAATCAATTGTCCGGTCTTGATGTCCTGAAATGTTACTTTATTAGGTTCAAATATAACATAACAATCTAAATCTTTAGTAATTCTACTTACGGACAACAAATTTGAAGAAAAACATGGCATATAAAGACCTTTAGTATGCTTAGACAAAATATTCAAGTGTCCTAAACCACTAATCGGTATATCTTTTCCATTAGCTATACTCACCCTTTTATCCTTTCCTATAGACTCAATTTTAGAAGCTAAATTTTTACTTCTAAACATGTGATTTGTAGCACCCGAGTCTATAACCCAAGGATCAATATTTAAAGATAAATTAGAGATCAAACCTTGAGAGGTGTTTGGCCTTTGACATTGAAGGAACTTTGCAAATTGCTCAATGAGGTTTGTGGACAAGTTTGCCTCTGATGTGTGGTTTAATTCTTCTGAAATTTTGGCTTTATTCTCCTTCTTCAAGTGAGGATGAAGCTCAAAACATTTATCCTTGTTATGCCCAAACTTTCCACAATGATCACAAAACCTACAATTTCTTTTGATGTGTCCTAGTCTTCCACATCTTTCACATTTGATGGTTTTGCTTTCTTTCAACCCTTGTGTTACCATTGCTGCTTCTTTTGCCTCCACAAATGCACCTTTCTCAATTTTAGGCTCATCTCTATCAAACGCTTCTCTAGCCATCAATTCCCTATCCACAATATTCACCACATCATCATATGGTGGCATCTCCTTATTCCTTAGAATTTGATTCCTAAGGTCCCCAAAACTAGGCCCCAATCCTGCCAAGAGGAAACAAACAAGATCTTCATTGGCCCTTTTCTCCAATTCTTCCTCATTGGTAGTAATCGGCCTCAAACACTCCAATTCATCCCATGCTTCCTTGATTTTGTTGGAGTAGGAAAGGAAATCACTTCCATTCATCTTGGCATTTGTGATGATTTCCCTCAACTCATAGACTTTTAAGAGATTACCTTGATTTCCGAACCTTCTAGCAAGTGCATTCCAAAGGTCTTTGGCAGTTTTGGCTTTGTTGAAGGCACCAACCAAGGATTGATCAATGGAGTTGATAATCCAAGTAATGACAAGATTATCAACATATCTCCATTCAGCATATTCTTTATCTCCCACCTTAGGTTGATTAATTTCTCCATCAACAAATCCCAGAACCCTCATGCCCAGTAAGGCCCTTGTCGCATTCGTCACCCATGTAGAGTAATTCCTTCCATTTAGAGGAAAGGTAGTAAGCTTAGTGGTGATTTTGTAGTCGGAATCAACATTGAAAAAATTCTCTCTCTTGGCAGAACTACTTCCCACTTGTGCTGCCATTTTAATTTCAGCAACTTGGCCTTGCACAATGGAGATTGATCACACAACTAAGAGAGAGTAAAAAATAAAGGAGAGATGATGAAATGAGCTCCCTAAATGCAACCTTGCTCTGATACCATGTTGATAAATAGAATTTGAATGTGTTTAGCTCACAATTTCAAAGATTCAACATAAGCAAATAAAAAATGCAAGTAGAGAGAAAATAGATGAAGAGAGAGAAAATTGAAGAGCTTTTGTATTCTATGTCCAAATATTTACACAGCTTGGGTTTTTATATACAACATCCTAACGGCTAGGTACAAGCTTACTTTACTTTTCTAACAGCTAGGTACAACACATAACAACATATCTTTCAATTTAAAAACTAGCCGCTTATTTCGGCTTTTCATAGAGGTAATGGAGGTCAGGCATTGTGGACAGCATGTGAGCTTAATGACACATGCCTCACTGCCATTATTAGAGCAGAGTGGAATGTATTGGACAAAAATCAAAGAGGCAATAGAGTTTGATCTCTAAAGCCAAGAGCTTGGCAAGAAAATCAAGAATTTCAAACCTAAGGTTAGTAAATTCACCCTTAAAAATGGATATATTTGGCACAACCAGCAGGTGTATGTACCAAACATACCAAGACTAAGAGGGAAGATCTTGAATACTTCCACAACTCATGGAAGGAGGACATTCAGGATGTTTCCATACTTACATGAGAATCAAGCTATTCTTTTGGTGTGAAGGACATAAGGTTGAAATCAGCAGCAGGATGCGAATGATGAGTTCTAGTAGCAATGGGATACTCACAGCCAAGGAGAATTCTAAGGGCAGAAGGATACGCATTGAGAGTCCTAGTCCTAGAAGGATAAGCAAAGAGAAAGTCCAGCAGCTGTAGGAAACAAGATAGGATAGGAATTCTATTCTAGGTGAAGTTCTACAATCAAGAAAGACCAAGAATCCTAGTAGGATTAGGATACCTTTGGATAAGGTCAATCTTGATACAGTTCTAGTTGTCTTAGGAAACCTTGTTGACATAGGAAAACTTGTCCTAAGTGGATAAGGAACTTAAGTACTAGTTAAATTAGGAAAAGGCTATCCAATACTATAAATATAGCCCATTATTTGTTAGCATGGATAGACGCTCCGAATTTGTATATTTTCATTCATTAATCAAGAATCAAGCTTAGCATTCTTACCAATATTCTTGTTTATGTTTCAGTTATCTTTTAAGAGTTGTCTTGAGATAACTTGGGCTTAAGACAAGGTGAAGAGTTGTCTTCTTCAACCAAGGCAAGTTTGATAGGTTTAAGAGTTGTCTTGCCATCCAACATATCTATTTATCATTAATATATCCTGAATGACAGCTTAGGGGATGTGAATCAAAGAAAAGAACTCAAGGATCAAACAGGACAGCAAGTCATGCTAACCCCCAAGGTGTAGAAAAGTTGGGACAAGAAATCAGGACCCCAACACGAACGTGTCTGATGCCGCTGCCACACCTGTACGGACGTTTTGGTTAGTCCCGGAAGTTCACCATGTGTACTACTGAACGTGCCCAATGCTCCTGCCATGCACGCGGGTATGTTCTGGTCACTCCTGAAATTTTGTTGTGCACAATGCCTAGAGCGCGCGATGCCTCTGCCATGGCTGCGGGGATGTTCCGGTCACTCACAGAGGTTAGTCCCACACACTGCCAAATATGCCCGAAGCCTCTGCCGTGCCTGTGTTGATGCTTTGTTTGCTCCCGGAAGTTCATTTCGTGCATTGCCAAACGTGCCCGAAACCTCTGTGGGGCCTGCTGGGATGTTTCCGTTGCTCCAGGAAGTTTGTCCTGTGCACTGCCCATTGAGTCCGATGTCACTGCTGCACCCACGTGGATGTCCCGGTTGCTCCTAGAAGTTTGTGCCATGCACTGAAAAATGTGTCTGATGCCGCTGTCGTAACTCCTGGATGTTTGTCCCATTCACTGCCCAACGCGACCGAAGCATCTGCCGCACCTGCTTGGATGTTTCTGGTCGTCCTTGAAGTTCGTCCCGTGCATTGATGAACGTGTCCGATGCTGCTGCTGCGACCTGCAGGAATGCTATGGTTTCTCCAGAAGTTTGTCTCGTGCACTTCCTAATGCACCCAACGCCTCTGCCGTGCCTGTGGGGGTTGTTTGGGTCGCTCACAGAAATTCATGTCGTGCACTGCTGACACACCCGATGCCTTTTCCATGTCCGCGGGGATGTTCTAGTCTCTTCCGAAAGTTTGTCTGGTCATTCTCCAACACACCCGAAGCCTCAGACGTGCCCATAGGGATGCTCCGGTCGCTCCTGGAAGTTCATCCCGCACACTGCCAAACATGTCTGATGCCGCTGCCGCGCCTGCAGGGATCTTCTCTTCACTCCCAGAAGTTCATCCCATGCACTACTGAACACACCCAGTGCCTCTCCCACGCCCACTTGGATGTCCCAATTGCTTCCAAAAATTCATCCCACGCACTGCTAAACACATCTGATGCCATGGGCGCGCCGGCGGGGATGTTCTGGACACTACCAGTAGTTTGCCCTGCACACTGCCAAACTTGTCCAATGTCGCTGCCATGCCCACGTTGATGTTCCGATCACTCCCAGAAGTTCATCGCAAGCACAGCCAAACACACCCAAAGCATCTAACATGCCGGGGGATGTTACGGTCGCTTCTGGAAGTTCATTCCGTACACTGTCGAACATGCCCGACACTGCTGCCGCACCCGTGGTGATGTTCTGGTCACACCTCGAAGTTTGTCCCACACACTGCTGAGCATGGCTGACAACTCTGTTGCACCTGTAGGGATGTTCTGGTCACTCCCCAAAAGCTTGTCCTACACACCGCCGAACGTGCTCGACACCTCTGGCGTGCCGAGGGGACGTTCTGGTCATTGTTAGAAGTTTGTCCCACACACTTCCCAACTCACCCGAAGACTCTACCATGCCTGCAGGGATATTCTGTTCACTCCCATAAGTTTGCCCTGCACACTGGCAAACGTGCCCGACACCTCTGTCGCACCTGCAGGGATGTTCCGGTCACTCCTAGAAGTTCATCACATGCACTACCGAACGCGCCCGACACCGCTGCCTTGCCCATGTGAATGTTCCGGTCGTTCCCGGAAGTTTGCACTGTGCACTACCAAACGCGCCCAATGATGCTGTTGCCCCCATGGGGATATTCCAGTCGCTCCCAGAAGTTCATCCCGCACACTGCCAAATGCACCCGACACCTCTGCCATGCCTGTGGGGATGTTCTGGTGCTCTCAGACGTTCGTCCTGTGCACAGCCCAATGCACCCAAAGCCTTTGCCATGCCGGCAGGGAGGTTCCGGTTGCCCCAAGATTTTGTCCTGTGCCCTACCGAGCACACTCAATGCCGCTGTTGTGCTCGCAGAGATATTCTGGTTACTCCGAGAAGTTCATCCTACACACTGCCAAATGCACCCGACACCTGTGCCGTGCCCATGGGGATGTTCCGGTCGCTCTTGGAAGTTTGTCCCGCAATCTGCCAAAAGCACCCGACACCTCAGCCATACCTGCGGGCATGTTCCAATAGCTCTTGGAAGTTCATCCTGCACACTACCCAACCCACCCGAAACCTCTGCTGCGCCCACAGGGATGTTCCGGTCAGTCCTGGAAGTTCATCTTGCAAACTGCCGAACGTGTCCAATGCCACTGCCACGCCTGTGGGGATGTATTGGCTATCGGAAGCTCATCCCGCGCATTGCCGAATGCACCTGAAGCCTTGCCATGCCTGCAGAGATATTCCAGTCACTCCCAGAAGTTGGTCTTCTGCACTGGGATGTTCTAGCCATGCACAGAAGTATATCCCACGCACTGCCCAACGTGCCTGAAGCCTCCTAGTGACTGCAGGGATGTTCTGGCCGTTCACAGAAGTTCATCCAGCACCCTGACCAATGCGCCCCACACCTCTGTCATGCCCTTGGGGATGTCTTGGTCACTATCATAAGTTCATCCCGCTCACTTTGTAACATGCTCAAAACCTCTGCCTCGTCTACAGAGATGTTCCGCTCGCTTCTAGAAATTCGTCCCGTGTACTAGCCAACATGCCTGAAGCCTTTGCCGCGCCCAAGGGGATGCTTCTATAGCTCCCAGAAGTTTGTCCCAAGCACTGCCGAATGTGTGCTCGGGGATGTTCCGTTCGCTGCCGGAAGTTCGTCCTGAGCATGGCCGAACAGGCGCAATGCCTCTGCCGCACCTGCAGGGATTTTCTGGTTGCTCCCGGTAGTTCATTCCATGCACTACCGAATGCGTCCGATGCCGCTTTTGCTCCCATGGGGATGTTCCAGTCACTGCCCAAAGTTTGTACCACGCACTGCTGAACATGACTGATGCCTCCGCTGTGCCAGCGGGGATGTTTTGGTCACTCCCAAAAGTTTGTCCCACGCACTGCTGAACACGCCCGACACCACTTATGCTCCCATGAGGATGTTCCTGTTGCTCCCAAAAGTTCATACTGTGCATTGCTGAATGCGAGCGATGCCTCCACTGTGCCTGTGTGGATGTTCCAGTCACTCTCGGGAGTTTGTCCCCTGCACTGTCCAATGCACCCGAAGCCTCATCCGTACCCGCAGGAATGTTCCCGTTGCTACAGGAAGTTTGTCTTGTGCACTACTGAACGTGCCTGATGCTGCCATGCCCGCGGAAATGCTTTGGTCAGTCCCATGCACTGCAAAGCGCATCCCACGTCCCTGCCATGCCACGGGGATGTTCTGGTCGCTCCCCAAAATTTATTCTGTGCACTGCCCAATGTGCCCAAAGCCTCTGCGATGCAATCATTTTGCATCAAGCCATCCAAGTGCACATTCATGCAAGAGGAGCTTGAATACCTCGGTCACATCATATCCGAAGAAGGAGTGAAGGTAGACCAATGAAAAATAGGAGCCATGCAAACATGGCCAACTCCTAAGAATGTTATAGAACTTAGAGGATTTCTAGGTTTAACAGGCTATTACAGCCAATTTTTTCGCAAATAGGGCGCCATAGCAAAACCATTAATGGATTTGCAGAAGATGGATGGATTCCTATGGACAGAGAAGAGTGAAGACGCATTCAAGTTGTTGAAGCAAGCTATGTGTGAGACCCCAGTGTTAGCACTGCCCGACTTCAACCAAACCTTCGAGCTTCACACTAACGCATGTCAAGATGGCATAGGTGCTGTCCTCAGTCAAGCCAGAAGACCTATTGCATACATGAGCAGAGTCTTAGGGCCCGATGAAGAAGGAATGGTCAGTATACCCAAGGAGATGTTGGCCATCATCCATGTAGTCAAGGTATGGCGACCTTACCTTCTTGGGAGGAAACTCCTTATCATCATAGATCAACAAGCCCTTGAGAAGCCTCATGGAGCAGAAAATTACCACACTGGAGCAGCAAATGTTCCTTGTCAAGTTGCTGGGATACGAGTATGGAATAATCTACAAACCTGGCAAGGAAAATAAAGTGGCAGACGCATTGTCTAGAAGCAATGGAGGTCAACCATTGTGGACAGCATGTGAGCCTAAAGATGCATACCTCACTGCCATTAGCGGAACGGAGTGGAATGTATGGACTGAAATCAAGGAGGCAATAGAGATTGACCCTCAAAGCCAAGAGCTTACAGAGAAGATCAATAATTTCGACCCTAAGGTTAGTAAATTCACCCTTAAGAATAGATTTATTTGGCACAACCAGCAGGTATATGTACCAAACATACTGGGACTAAGAGAAAGATCTTGAATCACTTCCACATCCCACGGGAAGGAGGATATTCAGGATGGTTTTGTACTTACATATGGATCAAGTTATTCTTTTGGTGGGAAGGACTTAAGGCTGAGATCAAAAAGCTAGTCCGGGAATGTGATGTTTGTCAGCACACCAAACCAGAAGGTGGCAAGACCAAGGGTTATTACAGCCTTTGCCAGGACTAGGAGAAGTTTCGGAAGACTTGACAATGGACTTCATCACGGGAATGCCCAACAACAAGTGTTACATGGTGATATTAACCGTAGTGGATAGACTCAGCAAGAGTGCACACTTTGTGCCACTCAAGCAACCCTACATGGCAAAAGAAGTAGCCCAAGAGTGCATAAAAACCGTGGTAAGACTTCATGGCATACCATGGACAATGCTGTCCGATAGAGACACCATTTTCATGAGCAAGTTCAGGAAGGAGCTTTTCACACAGCTTGGCAGCAACTTGGTCGCCTCATCCGCCTTTCATCCCACAAACAGATGGACAAAGTGAGGTAACCAATTGAACTCTAGAGCAGTACTTGAGATGTTTTTGCTATGATCATCAAAATGATTGGGAAGAGTACATACCATGGGCAGAACTGTGGTATAATACTACCTATCATGCAGCAATCAAAATGACACCATACCAAGTTGTATACAGAAGAATACCCCCAAGAATGTCAAGTTATACCATGGGGAACAGCAGCATACATGAAGTGGATGTCGCACTTCAATAAAGAGATGAGGTCTTGCAGAAACTTAAGCATGAGCTTGAGAAGGCAAGGGACCGAAATGAAGAAACAAGCGGATAAAGGGAGGAAGGAAGTGGAATTTAAGGTAGGTGACTATGTCTATCTTAAGATCCACCCTAGGAGGAAAATAAAGGCTGGAAAGCCAACTACAGCGAAGATGGCTAGGAAGTACTTTGGAACCTATGAGGTTGTTGTGTGAATTGGAGCAGTAGCTTATCGCTTAAGACTACTGTTAAACTCCAAATTACATCCAGTGTTTCACATTTCATTATTGACAAAAAAGGTAGGAGATGTGAGACAAGTAAACGAGGGACTGCCCGATGTTTTCAGGGAAGATCACCTAGGGCAGCACCAAAGGAAGCACTAGGATTTCACATAGTAAGCTATGGGTGCAATAGAAGGCCAGTATAGAGAGTACTCATATGGTGGAGTCATTCACCCAAGGATGAAGCAACATGGGAAGACTATGATGATATCCAGCAACGTTTCCCTAATTTCCACCTCGAGGGTAAGCTGAGTCTCCAAGAAAGGGGGATTGTAGGGCCTTAGGAGCAAAGGATGCATGAGCGAATGTGAACGAGGCGCCAAGCAGAAAGAGAGGCAGCAACAGGCCAGAATGTGCACGCAACAATTTTGCATGCAGCATGCAATGAACCATGGCCAGGTTCTGACTCAGTCCTAATTGACTGCAGAAATTCAAGCCAAGAAGAAAGCCAGCATTGGCAGGACACGTATACAGCGGGTACGGCACCCGTTTGTGTTGGGGTCTCAATTTTTTTCCCAACTTTTCTACACCTTAGGGGTCAGCACGCCTACTGGAATCCTTCCTAACTTGCTGTCCCGTTTGATTCTTGAGTTCTTTTCTTATTTTATATCCCCTAAGCTGTCCTTCGGGTTAACTAATATATATAAAGATATGTTGGATAGGCAAGACAACTCTTAAACCTATCACAACTTGCCTTGGTTGAAGAAGACAACTCTTAACTTCAACCTTAGCTCTTAAGCAAGGAAGACAACTCTTAACCTTAACTTAAGCCCAAGTTATCTCAAGACAACTCTTAAAAGATAACCAAAAATATAAACAAGAATGTGAGCAAGAATGCTTACCTTTGATTCTTGATTAATGAATGAGAAAATAACAAAATTCGTAGCTTATGTCCTCCTCACACATAATGGGCTGTATTTATAGTCCTAAGACAGCCTTATCTTAATTTAACTAGTACTTAGGTTCCTTATCCACTTAGGATATGTTTTCCTAAGTCAACAAGCTTTTCTAAGTCAAATAAAACATTATCAAGATAGACCTTATCCTTTGTGTCCTAATCCTACTAGGATTCTTGGTCTTTCTTGAATTCCTACCTTATCTTGTATTTTACAGCAGCTGCACTTCCTCTTGCCTAATCCTTGTAGGACTAGGACTTTGAATGCATATCCTTCTGCCCTTAGAATTCTTCTTGTCGCAACTATCCTATTGCTACTGGAACTCATCATGAGTGTCCTACTGCTGATAGAATTCTTCTTGGCATAGATGTCCTGTTGCTGCTGGAATTCTCCTTGGCATGGATGTCCTGTTGCTGCTGGAATTCTCCTTGGCATGGATATCCTGCTGCTGCTGGAACTCTGCTTGGCGTAGATGTCCTTCATTAATTAGGATTAAGTCAAATACTGGGTTGGGCTTCACTACTGGGCTGCATACTTTCTGTTGCCATTCTTGTTATGCACATTTTCTGGCCCATGCTCTCCTTTGTTGCCCCATTTTCTGCCCATTGCCTTTCCTGCATACTTAGGTTCTCAACAGTTTGGCAGTGCGCGGGATGAACTTCCAGAAGTGACCGGAACATCCCGCGGGCACAAAAGCAGCGGTGGGCGAGTTCAACAGTGCAAGGGATGAACTTCTAGGAGTGACTGGAACATCCAAGTGGGCATGGCTGTGGTGCTCGGCATGTTAGGCAGTGCGTAGGATGAACTTCCAGGAGCAATCCAAAGATCCCCGCGGGCACGGTAGCAGCATCAGACATGTTTAGTAGTGCACAGGATGAATTTCTAGTAGCAACCGGAACATCCCTGTGGGCATGTCAGACACAGCGGACACATTTGACTGCGGATGGGATGAACTTTCGGTAGTAACCAGAACATCCCGCTGGGTGAGTCCAGTCATGTTTGAGGTCTCAGACACAATGGACAGTGTGTGGTATGAACATCCGGTAGTGAGCGGAAAATCCCCGCGGGCACGTTTGAGGCTTCGGGCGAGTTGGGCAGGGTGCATGATGAACTTTTGGCAGTGACTGGAATATCCCCGTTGGCGCATCTGAGACATCATACACATTAGGCAGTAAATGGGATGAACTTCCGCTAGTGACCAGAACATCCCTGCAGGCACGTATGAGGCTTCGGGCGAGTTAGGAAGTGCGTGGGTCAAACTTCCAGGAGTGACCGGAAAATCCCTGCAGATGCAGCAGAGGCGTCGGGCGCATTCAGCAGTGTGCAGGATGAACTTCTAGGAGTGACTGGATCATCCTCACTGGCGTCAGGCGCATTCAGCAGTGCGTGGGATGAACTTCCAGGGGCGACCAGAACATCCTCGCCAACGTGGCAGAAGCTTCAGTTGCATTTGGCAGTGCATGGGATGAACTTCTAAGAGTGACCAAAACATCCCCTCAGGCATGGCAGCAGTGTTGGGTGACTTCAGCAGTGTGCTGGGCGAATGTCCGAGAGTGACCCAAACATCCCTGCAGTTATGGGAAAGGCATCAGGCACCTTTGGCATTGCACCTGACAAACTTCAGGGAGGGACTGCAACATCCCCGCGGGTGCGGCAGAGGATTTGGACAGGTTGAGCAGTGCACAGGATGAACTTTTAGGGGCAACCGGAACATCCTCGCAGGCTTGGCAGGGGTGTCTAACATGATCGGCAGTGCTCAGGAAAAACTTCCGGTAGTGACCGCAACATCCCTGCAGGTGCAGTGGAGGCATCACGCGCATTCGGCTGTGCGTGGGACAAACTTCAGGGAGTGTGTGTTGGACAAACTTCCAAGTGCTACAGGAATGACCCCATTGGTGTGGCATAGGTTTCAGGCTCATTGGGCAGTGTGTGGTACGAACTTCCGAGAGTGACTGGAACATCCTCATGGTGCAACAGAGTTGTCGGGCAGGCTCGGCAGTGTGCGAGATGAAATTTTGGGAGCAACCAGAACATCCCTGCAGGCATGGCAGAGGCACCAGGTGCATTCAGCAATGCACGGGACGAACTTCCAGGAGTGACCGGAACATCCCCGCCAGCATGGCAGAGGTGTTGGGCACATTCCTGTTGAGAACCTAAGTATGCAGGAAAGGCAATGGGCAGAAAATGGGGCGGCAAAGGAGAGCATGGGCCAGAAAATGTGCACAACAAGCATGGCAACAGCAAGTGTGTGGCCCAGCAGTGAGGCGTGGCCAGTATTTGAATTAATCCTAATTAATGAAGGACATTCACACCAATAGGAGTTCCAGCAGAAGAAGGATAATCACATCAAGAAGAACTCCAGCAGCAGCAGAATGTACATGTCAAGAAGAGTTCCAGCAGTAGGAGGACATCTACGCCAAGCAGAGTTCCAGCAGCAGCAGGACATCCATGCTAACGAGAATTCTATCAGCAACAGGACATGCATGATGAATTCCAGTAGCAATAGGATAGTACGACAAGAAGAATTCTAAGGGCAGAAGGATACGCATTGAGAGTCCTAGTCCTAGAACGATAAGCCAAGAGGAAGTCCAGCCTCTATAGAATACAAGATAAGGTAGGAATTCTAGTGTAGGTAGAAAATCAAGAAAGACCAAGAATCCTAGTAGAATTAGGAAACATTTAGATAAGGTCTATCTTGATAAAGTTTTAGTTGTCTTACAAAACCTTGTTGACTTAGGAAAACATATCCTAAGTGGATAAGGAACTTAAGTATTAATTGAATTAGGATAAGGCTGTCTAATACTATAAATACAGCCCATTATTTGTGAGCAGAAACATGTGCTCTGAATTTTATATATTTTGCATTCATTAATCAAGAATCAAGGTTAGCATTCTTGCTTCCATTCTTGTTTATATTTTGGTTATCTTTTAAGAGTTGTCTTGAGATAACTTAGGGTTAAGTTAAGGTGAAGAATTGTCTTCCTTGCTTAAGAGCTTAGGTTGAAGTCAAGAGTTGTCTTCTTCAACTAAGACAAGTTGAGATAGGTTTAAGAGTTGTCTTGCCTATCCAACATATCTTTTATTCATTAGTTAATCCTGAAGGATAGCTTAAGGGATGAGAATCAAGGAAAAGAACTCAAGGATCAAACGGGATAGCAAGTTAGGAGAGGTTTTAAAGGTCATGCTAACCCCTAAGGTGTAGATAAGTTGGGACAATAAATCAGGACCCCAACAATTCAGAAGCGAAAGGGACAAACTTCAGTTTACAGGATGAACTTCTGGGAGCAACCGCAACATCTCCGCAGGCACGGCAGCAGCATTGGGTGCGATTGGCAGTGCACAGGACAAAGTTCTGGGAGCGGGTGTAACATCCCTGCGGGCTCTGCAGAGGCGTCAGACGCATTCAGCAGTTCTTGGCATGAACTTCAAGGAGTGGCCAGAACAATCCCGTGGGAGCGGCAGCTATGTCGTGTGTGTTTGGCAGTGCACGGGACGAACTTCTGGGAGTGATCAGAACATCCCGCGGGCACAAAAGCGGCAGCAGTCGAGTTCTGCAGTGCAAGGGATGAACTTCTAGGAGTGACTGGAACATCCACATGAGCACAGTTGAGGTGTTGGGCGTGCTAGGCAGTGTGCAGGATGAACTTTTAGGAGCAACCTGAAGATCCCCGCAGGCACAGCAGCAGCATTGGACACATTTGGCAGTGTACAGGATGAACTTCTGGTAGCAACCAGAACATCCCTGCAGGCAAATCTGACATTGGACACATTGACAGTGTGTGGGACAAACTTCTGGTAAGAACATCCCCGTGGGCGCATTTGAGGTGTTGGACACATTCGACAGTGTGCGAGACAAACTTCTAGTAGTGACCGGAACATCCCCTTGGGCATGTCTGAGGCTACAGGCGAGTTGGGCAGGGTGCGGGACACATTTCCGGTAGCGACTGGAACATCCCCATTGGTGCATCTGAGGCATCGGACACATTCAGCAGTGCGCAGGGCGAACTTCCGGTAGTGACCAGAACATACCTGTGGGCAAGTTGGGAAGTGCGCAAGACAAACTTCTGGGAGCGACCAAAACATCCCCACAGATGCTGTAGAGGCATTGGGCGCGTTCAGTAGTGTGCGAGATGAGCTTCCAGGAGCAACTGGAACATCTCAGCGAATGTGGCTGTGGTGCTGGGCGCGTTTGTAAATGTGTGGGATGAACTTTCAAGAGCGACTGGAAAATCCCCACGGGCTCGGCAGAGGCATCAGACGCATTCGGAGTGCTCAAGATGAACTCCCGTGAGCGAACAGAACATCCACATGGGTGCAGCGAAGGCATTGAGCACGTTCCGCAGTGTGCAGGAAAAACTTCCAGGAGTGACCAAAACATCCCTGCAGGAACAGAAGAGGCGTTGGTCACATTTGGTGTTGTGTGGAACGAACTTCCAGGAGCAACTGGAGCATCCCTGCAGGCGCGGCAGTGGTATTGTGCACATCCGGCAATGCACAGGACGAAATTCTGGAAGCAACTGGAAATTTTCCTTGGGCTCCTCAGAGGCATTGAATGCATTTGGTAGTGCTTGGGATGAACTCCTAGGGCCGAACGGAAGATCCTAGCGGGCGCAGCATAGGCATCAGAAGCATTCAGCAGTACGTGGGTCAAACTTCCATGAGCAGCCAGAGCATTCCTACAGGCATGGCAATGGTGTCAGACATGTTCCCTACTGCACGGGACAGATCTCCAGAAGCAACAGGAACCTCCCCATTGGTGCAGCAGAGTCTTTGGGTGTATTGGGCAGTATGCGGTATGAACTCCCAAGGGCAACTGGAACATCCCTACAGACACAGCAGAGGTGTCAGTTGCACTTGGCAGTGGGCAGAATGAACTTCAGGGAGCGACCAGAGTATCCCCCCGGGAACCAGAGCTGTGCCAGGCACATTCGGCAATGTGTGGGACGAACATTCAGGAATGACCGGAAGATCCCAGTGGGCACGGAAGAGTTGTCAGGCATGTTCAGCAGTGAGTGGGATGACCCATGGGCACGGCAGCGGTGTCAGCCGCATTCGGCAGTGCATGGGACAAACTTTCAGGAGCTACCAGAACATCCCCCTTGGAAGTTCCGGTTGCTCTTGGAAGTTCGTCCTGCACACAGCCAAACACGCCCAGCGGCACTGCCACACCCGCGAGGATGTTCTGGTCGCTCCCAGAGGTTCATCCCACGAACTACCAAACGCGCCCGACACCTCCATTGTGCCAGTAGGGATGTTCCGGTCGCTCCCTGAAGTTCACCCCGTGTGCTGCTGAATTGTTGGGGTCCCAATTTTTTTCCCCAACTTTTCTACACCTTAGGGGTAACTTGCTGTCCCATTTGATTCTTGAGTTCTTTTCTCATACTTATGTCCCTTAAGCTGTCCGTCAGGTTAACTAATATATATATATAAGGATATGTTGGATAGGCAAGACAACTCTTAAACCTATCACAACTTGCCTTGGTTGAAGAAGACAACTCTTGACTTCAATCTAAGCTCTTAAGCAAGGAAGACAACTCTTAACCTTGTTTGAAGCCCTTATAACAAGACAACTCGTAAAAGATAATCAAAAATATAAACAAGAAAGTAAGCAAGAATGCTAACCCTTGATTCTTGATTATTGAATGAGAAAATAACAAAATTCGGAGCATCTTCCCTTCTCACAAATAATGGGCTGTATTTATAGTCCTAAGACAGCCTTATCCTAATTCAACTAGTACTTAGGTTCCTTATCTACTTACATATGTTTTCCTAAGTCATCTAAAACATTATCTAGATAGACCTTATCCCATTGTTTCCTAATCCTACAAGGATTCTTGGTCTTTCTTGAATTCCTACTAAGACCAGAATTCCTAGTTTGACTAAGTCCTTCTGTCCTTATCTTATCTTCTCTCCTGCAGCTGCTGACTTCTTCTTGCCATTTCCTTCTTGAATTAGACTTCTGCTGTGGCGTCCTTCCTCTTCAAGACTTCTCTTTGTTGTGGTCCCCTTGCTGAAGTAACCCTGCCAAGACGTCCTGCTGCTGCTGGAGTTCTTCACATTGTCACTCTCCTTCTCCTGCTCAGATTGCTTCATGCATGTCCTGCCAATGCTGGTCTTCTTCTTGGCTTGGATGTCTTGCTATTGTTGGAACTCTCCTTGACATAAACATCTTACTGCTGCTGGAGTTCTTCTTGATGCGAATATCCTTCTTCTGCTGGAACTCCTGTTGGCATGAATGTACTTCATTGATTTGGATTAAGTGAAATACTGGCCAGGCCTCACTGCTGGGATGCACCCTTGCTGTTGCCATGCTTGTTGTGCATATTTTCTGGCCCATGCTCTCCTTTGCCACCTCATATTCTGCCCGTTGCATTTCCTGCATACTTAGGTTCTCAAAAATCCCCCTTTCTTGAAGACTTACCTTGTTCTCAAGGTGGAAGTTTGAAAACTGCTGCTAGATGTCATTATTGTGTTTCCAAGCTTGTACAGATAATGGCAAAGGTTGTAGTAATCCTTTGGTCTTGCCATCTTCTGGTTTTATCCACGGGCAAATGTCACAATTGCTGTTTTTCTTCTTGACTTCTGCCTTGAATTCTTCCAACCAAAAGAACGGCTTGATCTTCCCGGTGAGTTGTTGGCTTTGAGGGTCAGTTTCTATTGCCTCCATGATTTCTGTCCATACATTCCACTCCGCTCTGCTTATGGCAGTGAGGCATGCATCATTAGGCTTACATGCTGTCCACAATGCTCGACCTCCATTGCTTCTGGACAATGCATCTGCCATTTTGTTTTCCTTGCATGGCTTGTAGATTATTTCATACTCATAACCCTAGTAACTTGACAAGGAACTTTTGCTGCTCTAGGGTGGTAATTTTCTGCTCCATGAGGCTTCTCAAGGGTTGTTGATCTGTAATGATCAGGAATTTCCTCCGAAGAAGGTAAGGTCGCCATACCTTGACTGCATGGATGATGGCTAACATCTCCTTGGCATATACTGACCATTCCTTCTTCATGGTCCTAAGACTCTGCTCATGTATGCAATAGGTCTTTCGGCTTGACTCAGGACAGCACCTATTCCATCTTGACATGCATCAGTGTGAAGCTCGAAGGTTTGGTTGAAGTCGGGCAGTGCTAACACTAGGGTCTCACACATAGCTTGCTTCAACAACTTGAATGCATCTTCACTCTTCTCTGTCCATAGGAATACGTCCTTTTTCAGCAAGTTTGTTAGTGGTTTTGCTATGGCACCTTATTTGCAAATAAATCGGCGGTAATAACCTGTCAAACCTAGAAATCCTCTAAGTTCTATGACATTCTTAGGAATTGGCCATGTTTGCATGGCTCCTATTTTCTGTTGGTCAACCTTTATTCCTTCTTCAGATATGATGTGACTGAGGTATTCAAGCTCCTTTTACATGAATGTGTACTTGGATGGCTTGATGACGAAATGATTTCTTCTTAACACTTCTAGCACTTTTGCTAAGTGTTCTATGTGATCATCATGGTTCTAGAATAGACCAAAATGTCATCAAAGAAAACTATGAGAAACCTGTGCAAATAAGGTTTGAAGATGTCATTCATGGCTGCTTGAAAGGTGGAGGGTGCGTTGTATAATCCGAAGGGCATGACTAGGTACTCATAGTGTCCACTATGAGTCCAAAATGCTATCTTCTGCATGTCCTCTTCTTTCACGCGTATTTGATGATATCCTGCCTTGAGATCCAGCTTGGTGAACAGCTTTGGTCCATGTAACTCTCCAACATATCATCAATTGTTGGGATCTGGAAACGATCCTGGCTAGGAAGTATTTTAGATCATATGAGGTAGTAGAGCTAATTGGAGCAGTAGCTTATCGCCTAAGACTACCGTTAAACTCCAAATTGCATCCAGTGTTTCACATTTCATTATTGAGAAAAAGGATAGGAGATGTGAGACAAGTGAATGAGGGACTGCTTGACGTTTCTAGGGAAGATCACCCCAGGCAGAGCCCAAAGATGGCACTAGGGTTTTGCATGGTAAGCTATGGATGCAATAGAAGGCTAGTATGGAGAGTACTCATATGGTGGAGTCATTCGCCCAAGGATGAAGCAACATGGGAAGACTATGATGATATCTAGCATCGTTTGCCTAATTTTCACCTTGAGGACAAGGTGAGTCTCCAAGAAAGTGGGATTGTAGAGGACCTTAGGAGGCAAAGGGAGCATGACCGAATGCGCGCACGGTGCCAAGCAGCAAGAGAGGTTGAAACAGGCCAAAATGTGGCCGCAACAAGCATGCACATGGCGAGCAATGAAGCACGGTAAGGTTCTGACTCTGTCCTAATTGACTGCAGAAATCCAAGCCAAGAAGAACACCAGCATTGGTGGGACACGCATGATACAATCCGAGCAGGAGAAGGACATGGACGGCATGAAGAACTCTAGCATCAGCAGGACGTCAACAAGATGATCACGTCAAGGAGAAGTCTTGGAATGGAAGGACATGCCATAAGGGAAGTTCTAATCCTAGAAGGAAATGGCAAGATGAAGGTCAGCAGCTGTAGGAGAGGAGATAAGATAAGGACAGAAAGACTTAGTCAAAGTAGGAATTCTAGTCTAAGTAGGAATTCAAGAAAGACCAAGAATCCTAGTAGGATTAGGAAACATGGGGATAAGGTCTATCTTGATAATGTTTTAGCTGTGTTAGAAAACCTTGTTGACTTAGGAAAACATATCCTAAGTGGATAAGGAACTTAAGTACTAGTTGAATTAGGATAAGGCTGTCCAACACTATAAATACGGCCCATTATTTGTGAGCAGAAGGAGATGCTCCAAATTTTGTATATTTCTCATTCATTAATCAAGAATCAAGGCTCACATTCTTGCTTCCATTTTTGTTTATATTTTGGTTATCTTTTAAGAGTTGTCTTGAGGTAACTTGGGCTTAAGACAAGGTGAAGAGTTGTCTTTCTTGCTTAAGAGCTTAGGTTGAAGTTAAGAGTTGTCTTCTTCAACCAAGGCAAGTGGTGATAGGTTTAAGAGTTGTCTTGCTTATCCAACATATCCTTATACATTAGTTAATCCTGTAGGACAGCTTAGGGGACAAAAATCCAAGAAAAGAACTCAAGAATCAATTGGGACAGCAAGTTAGGAAGGTTTTTAGTAGGCGTGCTGACCCCTAAGGTGTAGAAAAGTTGGAAAAAAATCGGGACCCCAACAGTTTGGCAGTGTGCCGGATGAACTTTCAGGAGCAACCAGAAAATCCCTGCAGCGTTGGCAGATGCGTCAGATGCTTTCAGCAGTGCTTGGGACGAACTTGCTGGAGTGGAAAATCCCCACAGGCATGGCATAGGTGTCAGGCAGGTTCACCAGTACACGGGACAAACTTCTGGGAGTGACTGGAACTTCCCCCGGTCATGACAAAGGCTTCAGTCACGTTCGGTAGTGCTCGAGACAAACTTTGGGGAGTGCCTGGAACAACCCCACGGGTGCAGCAGCACTATTGGGTGCATTTGGCAGTGCGTGGGATGAACTTCCAGGAGCCACCAGAACATCCACGCTGGCATGGCAGAGGTGTCATGCGGGTTTGGCAGTGCACGAGATGAACTTCTGGGAGCAACCGGCACATCCCCACAGGCCTGGAAGGGCCGTCAGGTGCGTTTGTCAGCATGCGGGATGAACTTCTGTGAGAGATCGGAAAATCATTTGTGGCTCGGTAGAGGCATCGGATGAGTTCGGCAGTGCTCAGGATGAACTTCTAGAAGCGACCGGACACGTAGTGCATAGGATATGTTTGGCAGTGCGCGAGATGAACTATTAGGAGTGGCCAGTACATCACCGCAAGTGGGTCAGAGGCTTCAGAGGCATTGGGGACTGGCCGGGATGAACTTCCAGGAGCGACCAGAACTTCCCCATGGATGTGGCAGAGGCATCGGGTATGATTGGCAGTGCACAGGATGAACTTACGGGAGCGACTGGAACATCCCCACCGGCACGGCAGCGGCGTCGGGCATGTTTGGCAGGTTGCAGGATGTACTTTCAGGAGTGACTGGAACATCCCTGTGGGTGCAGCTTTGGCATCAATCGCGTTCAATAGTGCTTGGGATGAACTTTTGGGAGCGACCATAAAATCCCCGCGAACTCGGCAGATGAGTCAGGTGCAATCGGCAGTGCATAGGACAAACTTTCAGGAGCGACCAGAAGATCCCCACGGGCTGGGCAGAGACATCTGGTTCGTTCAGCAGTGCACGGGATGAACTTCTGGGAGTGACTGGAACATCCCCATGGGTGTGGCAGGCTTCGGGCACAGAAGAGGTGCGGACACATTCGGCAGTGCGCGGGACAAACTTCCAAGAGCGACAAGAACATCGCATGGGTGCGGCAACAGCGTAGGACATGTTCGGCAATGCACGGGGGACAACTTCCGGGAGCGACCGGAACATCCCCGTGGGCACGGCAGAGGCATCGGGTGCGCTCTGCAGTGCAAGGGACGAACTTTGGAGAGTGGCTAGAACATACCCACGGGCATGGCAGAGGCTTCGGGTGTGTTGGGCAGTAAGCAGGATGAACTTCTGGGAGCGACCGCATCATCCCCGCGAGCTAAGCAATGGCATCTGACTAGTTCAGCAATGTGCAGAGCAAACTTCTGGTAGCGACCAGAATTGGCAGTGCGCAGGACAAACTTCGGGGAGCGACCGGAAGAACCCCGTGGCAGCAGCAGAGGCATTGGTCACGTTTGGCATTGCACGGGAAGAACTTTCGAGTGCAACTGGAATATCCCCACTGGCATAGCAGTGGTGTAGGTTACGTTTGGCAGTGCATGGAACAAACTACTGGGAGAGCAAAAAATCCCAGCAGGCGTGGCAGAGGCTTTGAGGCGCAGCAGAGGCATTGGACATGTTCAACATTAATCAGGGCGAACTTCCAAGAGTGACCGGAACATCCCCACGGGCAAGGCAGAGCTGTCGGGTGCATTTAGCATTGCACGGGATGAACATCCAGGAGTGACCTGAACATCTCCATGGGCAGGCAGTGGTGTTGGTTATGTTTGTCCGAGCATGGGATGAACTTTGGGGAGCTACTGGATTAATCCTGCAGGCATGGCAGCGGTTGCTGGTGCGTTGTGGTGCGCCTTTGGCAGTGCATGGCACCAACTTCTGGAAGCGACTGGAACATCCCCACAGGCACAGCAGATTTGTCGGGTGTGTTCAGCAGGGTGCGAGACAAACATAACCAACACCACTGCCTGCCCATGGGGGAGGCAGAGGCATTGAGTCTGCTTGGCAGTGCACTGGATGCACTTGCAGGAGCAACCCGAACACCTCCGCAGGCGCAGAAACGGTGGTGGTTGCTTTCGTCTGTGCACGGGATGAACTGTGGGGAGCAACTGGAAAAATCCTGTAGTTGCAGCTGCGAAGCAGGCATGTTGCCGGGTGCATTCAGCAGTGCACGGGACCAACTTCCAGAGCGACCGGAACATCCACGCTGGCATGGCAGCGGCATCAGGGGTGTTGGGCAGTGCACGGCACAAATTTCCGGGTGCGACTTGAGCGTTCATGCAGACATGGCAGAGGCATCGGATGCGTTTGGCAGTGCACGGGATGAACTACTGGGAGCAACCGCAACATCTCTGAAGGCATGGCAGATGCATCGGGTGCATTCGTCAGTGCTCAGGTCAAACTTCCGGGAGCGACCGGAACATCCCCACGGGCAAGGCAGCAGTGTTGGATGCATTTGGCAGTGCATGGCATGAACTACCAAGAGCAACTGGAACATCCCTGTGGGCACGGTAGATGCGTCGGGTGTGTTCGGCAGTGCTCGGGACAAACTTCCAGGAGCGACTAGAACATCCCCGTGGTCGCAGCAGAGGCTTTGAGTGCATTTGACCGGAAGATCCCCACGGGCACAGCAGAGGCGTTGGATGCAGTTGGCAGTGTGCAGGATGAGCTTCTGGGAGCGATCAGAAAATCCCCACGGGCATGGCAGCAGCGTCGAGTCATGTTTCGGCACAGGATGAACTTCCTGGAGCAACCAGATTATCCCGTGGGCGCGGCAGAGGCTTCGGGTGCATGGTCAGTGATTGGGATGAACTTCTGGCAGCAACTGGATCATCCCCACGGGTGTGGATGAGGCATCAGATGTGTTTGGCAGCTCTCACACCGAACTTTAGGAAGCGACCGAAACATCCCAGCGGGTGTGGCAGAGGCTTCGGACCCTTGTGGCAGTTTCCAGGATGAACTTCCGAGAACTACCAGAACCTCCCCACAGACATGGCAGAGGTGTGGGGCACATTTGGCAGTGTGTGGGATGAACTTCCGGGAGTGACTGGAACATCCCTGCAGGAAGCGGGTGCAGCGTTGAGCGCATTGGCCAGTCTGTGGGTCGAACTTCTGGGAACAACCAAAAAATCACCGCAGGCACAGCAGAGGCATCCGGTACATTGGACAGTGCACGGGACAAACTTCCAGGAGACAACCCACGGGCACGGCATAGGCATCAAGCACATTCAGCAGTGTGCGGCGTGAACTTCCAGGAGCGACCGGAGCATCCCACACGGGCATGTCAAAGGCATTGTGCTCCTTCAACAGTTCACAAGTTGAACCTCGGAGAGTGACCAGATTATCCTTGTGGGTGTGGCAGTGGCATTGGGCACGTTTCAGTAGAGCACGGGTGGAACTTTCAGGAGTGACCGGAAACATCCCTGAAGCACGGCAGTGGTGTCGGTCGCATTCATCACTGTGTGGGATGAACTTCGAGGAGCAACTGGAACATACCCCATGGCGCATAGGTTTGGTGCTGTGTGTGGCAGTGTTTGAACTTCGGTGAGCAACCGGAACATCCCATGGGAGCGGCAGAGGCTTCGGTTGCATTGAGCAGTGCACGGGATGAACTTCCTAGGAGTGACCAGAACATCCCTGCTGGCAAGGCAGAGGCATTGGGTGCATTTGGCAGTGCACAGCACGAACTTCCGGGAGGTACCAAAACATCCCCTGGGTGTGGCAGAGGCTTACGGCGCATTTGGCAGTGCGTGGCACAAACTTCCAGGAGTGACCCAAACATCCCATTGAACACAACAGCGGCATTGGGTGTGTTCAGCAGTGTGCAGGATGAACTTCCGAAAGCAACTAAAAATCTGTGTGGGCTCGGCAGAGGCATCGGATGTGTTCGGCGGTGCTCATGGAGAACTTCTTGGAACAACCAGCACATCCCCATGGTCACAGCGGAAGGCATCGGGTGCATTTGGCAGTGTGTGGGACAAACTTCGGGAGTGACTGGTATATCTGTACGGGCGTTGCAGCGGCATCGTGACCGTTCGTGTTAGGGTCCCAAATTTTTTTCCCCCAACTTTTCTACACCTCAGGGGTCAGCACGCCTACTAAAATCCTTCCTAACTTGCTGTCCCATTTGATTCTTGAGTTCTTTTCTTATATTTATGTCCCCTAAGCTGTCCTTCGGGTTAACTAATATATAAAAGGATATGTTGGATAGGCAAGACAACTCTTAAACCTATCACAACTTGCCTTGGTTGAAGAAGACAACTCTTAACTTCAACCTAGCTCTTAAGCAAGGAAGACAACTCTTAACCTTATCTTAAGCCCAAGTTATCTCAAGACAAACTCTTAAAAGATAACCGAAATATAAACAAGAATGGAAGCAAGAATGCTAACCTTTGATTCTTGATTAATGAATGAGAAAATAACAAAATTCAGAGCATATCTCCTCCTCACAAATAATGGGCTGTATTTATAGTCCTAAGACAGCCTTATCCTAATTCAACTAGTACTTAGGTTCCTTATCCACTTAGGATATGTTTTCCTAAGTCAACAAGCTTTTCTAAGTCAACTAAAACATTATCAAGATAGACCTTATCCCATTTGTTTCCTAATCCTACTAGGATTCTTGGTCTTTCTTTGAATTCCTGACTAAGACTAGAATTCCTATTTTGACTAAGTCTTTCTGTCCTTATCTTATCTCCTCTCCTACTGCTGACTTCTTTTCATTTCCTTCTGGGATTAGAACTTCCCTTATGGCGTGTCCTTCCATTCCAAGATTCCTCCTTGACATGAACATCTTGCTGCGCCATGATGTCTCTGCTGCTGCTGGAGTTCTTCATGCCGTCCATCTCCTTCTCATACTCGGATTGCTTCATGCATGTCCTGCCAATGCTGATTTTCCTCTTGGCTTGGATTTCCGCAATCAATTAGGGCTCAGTCAGAACCTGGCCATGCTTCACTGCTTGCTACGTGCAGGCTTGTTGCATGCACATTCTGGCCTGTTTCTACCTCTCGCGCGCATTCGTTCACGCTCCCTTTCCCTCCTAAGGTCCTCAACAGTTTGGCAGTGCACATGTCTAACTTTGGGGAGCGGCCAGAACATCCTCATGGGTGCGGCAGTGGCTTCTGGTGCACTGGACAGTGTGTGGGATGAACTTCTGCAAGCGACCGGAACATCCCTGCCGGTGCAGCAGAGGCATCAGGCACGTTGGCAGTGCACGGGGATGAACTTCCTAGAGTGACCCCAGCATCCTTGCGGGCATGGCTGAGGCTTCAGGTGCGTTAGGCAGTGCATGGGATGAACTTCCAGGAGCAACCAGAACATCCCTGCAAGTACGGCAGGTACGGCAGGACGAACTTCTGGGAGTGATTGGAACATCCCCGCGGCACGAGCGGAGGCATCGGCACATTCGGCAGTGCACAGGACAAACTTCCTGGAGCAATCAAAACATGAACGGCATTGGCATGAGACACGTTCGGCAGTGCACAGATGAACTTCTGGAGTGAACAGAACAGTCCCCCCAGGCGCAGCATAGGCTTTGGGCCATTGGGCAGTGTGCGGGACAAAACTTCCCGGGGAGCAATCAGAAAATCCCTGCAGGCTCAGTAGAGGCATGGGGCAAGTTTGGCAGTGCTCGGGATGAACTTCCAGGAGCGAGCGGAACATCCCCGTGAGTGCGGCAGCGGCATCGAACACATTCAACACTGGAACGGGATTAAAACTTCCCGGACCGACTGGCTTATCCCTTGTGGCAACGGCAGAGGCTTCAGGCTCATTTGGCAGTGTACGGGAGGAACATCCAGGAGCGACCGAAACATCCTTGATGGTACAACAGAGGCTTCGAGTGTGTTGGGCAATGCATGGGATGAACTTCTGGGAGACCAGAACATCTTCGTGGGTGCAGGCTGAGGCGTTAGACGCATTTGGCAGTACTCATGGCAAACTTTAGGGAGCTTTAGCTAGTACCCCAGAGCCTTTCAATCTCAATAAAATCTTTGAGAAATGTCAATAAAATCAGCTCTGCTGCTCCTGTAGGGATGTTCTGGTCACTCCCAGAAGTTTGTCCCAATCACTGCCAAAATGCATCTGACACCTCTTCTCTGCACGCGGGGATGTTCTGGTCACTCCAAGAGGTCCATCCTGAGCACTGCTGAACGCGTCTGCCGAGCCCTGCAGGGATTTTCCAGTTGCTCCCGGACAGTTCGTCTCACGGACTGGTAGAAGTGTGGCCCCGACGCATCTGCCGCCCCCACAGGGATTTTCCCAGTTGCTCCTGGAAGTCCGTCCGGCGCCCAAAGTGCCCGAAGCCTCTGTTGCACCTGCAGTGACATTCCAGTCACTTTCTGAAGTTTTCTTGTGCACTGCCCAATGCGCCAGAAGCTTCCGCCGCACCTGGTGGCATGCTCTGGTAGCTCCTAGAAATTCATCACACGCACTGCTGGACACACCTCTGCCGCATCCGTGGGGATGTTCTGGTCAGTCCCGAAAGTTTATCCCATGGACTGGTGATCATGTCCAATGCTACTGCTGAGTCCATGGGGATGTTCTGGTCGCTCCCAGATATTCATACAGTGCACTGCAGAACACACCCAATGCCTCTGCTGCATCCGTGTTGATGTTTCGGTTGCTCCAAGAAGTTCATCCCATGCACAGTGGAACGCTCCCAGCACCTCTGCCATGCCCACAGGGATATTCCAGTCACACCTAAAAGTTCATCCATGCACCACTGAACGAGCCAAAAGCCTCAGCCGCGGCCACAGGGATGTTCGAGAAGCTCCTAGAAGTTCCGATTGTGCACTGTAGTACACGCCAGCACGTCATATTCCGGCCGCTCCTGGAAGTTCGTCCTGTGCACTGCCGAACATACACAATGTTGTTGCCGCGCCCACAGAAATGTTCCAGTTTCTCCCGGAAGTTCATCCTGTGCACTGCCAAATGCACCCAATGCCTCTGCCGTGCCCAAGGGGATGTTCTGGTCACTCCTAGAAGTTCATCCCACGCACTGCCCGATACCACTGTCATACCCTCAAGGATATTCCGGTTGCTCCCTGAAGTTTGTCGTGCACACTTCCGAATGCTCCCGACACCTCTACCATGCCCACGGAGATGTTACAGTCACTCGCAAAAGTTCATCCCAAGCCCTTCCAAATGCACCCCATGTCTATACCGAGCCCATAGGGATTTTCCGATCGCTCCCAGAAGTTGTGTCCTGTGCACTGCCAAACAAGCCCGACACCACTGCCGCACCCACAGGGATGTTTGGGTTGCTCCTGGAAGTTCCTCCCACACACTGCCAAACGTTCCCAGCACCTCTGCCACACCCGGAAGTTTGTCCTATGCACTGCTGAACATGTCTGACATTGCTGCTGCACCTGCAGGAATGTTCTTGGTTGCTTCCGGAAGTTCATCCTGCGCACTGGCCTATGCGCCCAAAGTCTCTGCTGCGCCTATGGTGATGTTCCAGTCGCTCCAAGAAATTTGTCCGGTGCACTGTAGAACGCACCTGACACCTCTGCTGCACCCCCAGGGATTTTCCAGTTGTGCCCAAAAGTTCATGATGTGGAACAAAAGTATTAATAGTATTTTAAAGAAGATTATTACCATTTTGTTATGCATTACCCTTACAAATAAGTGATAGAACTCAGTTAATAATAGGAATGAATTTTATTCTTAGTATGCAAGGAGGAATAACTGTAGAAAATAGAAAAGTAACATTCTTTAAAAAGACAGAAATTATAGATACTTCACCCATTAGCAGACCAGTAGATATGAAAATCTTTGAAGAACAAGAAGAAAATAATAAAATGGAAATAGAAGACTTATTAGAAAAAGATGTAATACTATATAATTATGGAAAATTAGAATCAAATTATAGGACTTATTTAGAACCTTTAATGAGGAGATTAGAAGAATTATCAGTAATAGGAGAGAATCCCCTAGCATTATGGAATAAAAATAAAATTACATGTAAATTAGAAATTATAAATCCAGACCTAACTATACAAGATAAACCTATAATACCAGACCCTAGAACTAAAACAGAATATGCAAAACATATAGAAGAACTATTAAAAGGAAAATTAATAAGACATTCTAATAGTAGGCATAGAACAGCAGCTTTTATAGTACAGAAACATAGTGAATTAGTAAGAGGAAAGAGTAGAATGGTTTTTAATTATAAAAGGCTAAATGATAATACTTATAAAGATCAGTATACATTACCAGGTATAGATTATTTATTATTAAAAATAAAAGATAAAGAAATCTATAGTAAATTTGATTTAAAATCAGGATTTCACCAGATAGCAATGCATCCAGATAGCATAGAATGGACAGCTTTTACTTCACCTTTAGGACAATATGAATGGTTAGTAATGCCTTTTGGATTAAAAAATGCACCCAGTATATTCCAAAGAAAAATGGATAATATATTTAGACAATTAGATGATTTTATAATATGTTACATAGATGATATATTAGTATTTAGTGATGATATAGCCCAACATATACAACATTTAAAAAGCTTTTTTTAATATTTGTGAAAAAGAAGGTTTAATATTATCTAAGACTAAGTTAAGCCTAGGACAACCAAGAATAGAATTTCTAGGACTAGAAATAGGAAAAGGCATAATAAAATTACAACCTCATATAATTAAAAAGATAAACAGAATTTAAAGAAGAAATAAATACTAAAAAAGAATTAGAAAGCTTTTTAGGATTGTTAAATTATACTAGAAACTATGTTCCTAATTTAGGAAAACTAACAGGACCATTTTATAATAAGTTAAAAATAGGAGGAGAAATTAGATTTAATAATGAGGACAGAAGATTATTAGAAAAAATAAAGACAATTATAAAAAATTTACCTGATTTAACAAATTAGAGTATACTTTGAGAACAGATTGTAATGCTATAGTAAAATTTTATAATAAAATAAATTCTAGCAAGTTAAGTACTAATAGATGGATAAAATTTATTGATTATTTAAAAATTACCGGAGTAGAATGTAAAATAGAACATGTAAAAGCAAATGAGAATTTCTTAGCAGATAAATTATCTAGAATAATTAGTAATGATATTTGTAGAATGATAAATTATCTAGCAGATAAATTATTTAGAAATGATAATATAATTAGCAATTAGTTAAATTCTTTTGTTAGTTATTCTTTTGTGGCTTTGTACAAAATTCAAATTTGTTGTGGATACCGACGTAAGTCTGGAGTCCACTAAGTCCACAAACCTAATTATTTTGATATTAACATATTTTATTTCTTGCAGCAATGGCAGGCCCATCTCAAACTCCTTCATCATTCTTTTTTGGCCCATTTGCCCTAGCCACATTCCCTTCTGGAACTAATTTATCCTTCAGGGCAAAAGCCCAGCTTAAGCCTGAACAAAAGTGTCTAGTAGATAATCTATGGAATGCAAACCCAAGATCTAAACCAGAAATTCTTCATGCCCTTTGTTGCTATATGGACCTCAAAAATCAAGAAGAAAGTTTAAAGTCTATGTTATTGCCTGTCCAAAACATGAATCTCTCTCCACAAACTCTACCTGTTTTGCAACATGAAGTCAACATGTTAAAAAATGAAGTAAGCTCAAAGAATGAAAAAATAAAAGAATTAACAGAAAAAATTCAAAAGATGGAAATTGAGCTTATGGAAAAGAAACAAAAAGAAAAAGAGATTATTGTCTACTTTGAAAAAGAAGAGAGGGAAAAAAGGCAAAAAATGATGACTTTACCCTATCTAGGGCCTTACCTTGAGAAAAAGATTCTTTTTTATATTTTCTCTGAAAAGATAGCTGAAATGATCTATTACCAAGAGAAATTAAAAGATCTTGTCCATAGTGATCTGGATGAAAATTTTGTTGGAATAAACGTGTTGAGTTACCAGAGAAAATGTGACCCTAGAAGAGGAAAAAATAGAAAATAAAAGAAATGTTATCAGAAGATATAGATTTACTAGAAATACTAAGAAATGGAGTAAATACGGAAGAATATATATTTTGTTGGAATAAAAGATCTTTATTTCTTCTTCATTATCACATATACTAAGTACATCACTATCATTACTATTTTCACTTCCATTTATACTTATGATATCAAATTCTGTTTCTAATTCCAATTCTTTATATACTGCCATTCTTTCTAATCTTTATCCAGCTTGTATCTAACAATACTATTAATACTTTTGTTCCTACTCCTATTCTAGTTAATCCTTTTACTCCTATTACAATTAATCCTGAATGTACTAACTTTTTTCCTTCTAATTTTAATTTTCTTATGGTTTCCCTATTTACTATGTCTATAGTTTTAGTTTGTCCATCTACTACACTAATTTGTTGTTCTGTAGCTACTTTAATTAATGAGGCTCTAAATTCCATTGTTCCTACATTATACAATACTCTAGGATTTAATAATCTTAACTGGTTTTGGTTATATAAATCTAAATTTCTTTCTAAATCTATTATTTCTTCTAATCTTACATTATTAGTACCATCCCTATCTTGTCTTCTTAATATTCTGTCTAATAAGGTATAAGGTCTTTCT
>BNST01002694.1:0-11481 GCA_019650275.1 Xylocarpus granatum | reverse complement strand
TGTTGGGGTCCCAATTTTTTTCCCCAACTTTTCTACACCTTAGGGGTCAGCACGCCTACTGGAATCCTTCCTAACTTGCTGTCCCGTTTGATTCTTGAGTTCTTTTCTTATTTTATATCCCCTAAGCTGTCCTTCAGGGTTAACTAATATATATAAAGATATGTTGGATAGGCAAGACAACTCTTAAACCTATCACAACTTGCCTTGGTTGAAGAAGACAACTCTTAACTTCAACCTTAGCTCTTAAGCAAGGAAGACAACTCTTAACCTTAACTTAAGCCCAAGTTATCTCAAGACAACTCTTAAAAGATAACCGAAATATAAACAAGAATGGAAGCAAGAATGCTTACCTTTGATTCTTGATTAATGAATGAGAAAATAACAAAATTCGTAGCTTATGAGCTCCTCACAAATAATGGGCTGTATTTATAGTCCTAAGACAGCCTTATCCTAATTTAACTAGTACTTAGGTTCCTTATCCACTTAGGATATGTTTTCCTAAGTCAACAAGCTTTTCTAAGTCAAATAAAACATTATCAAGATAGACCTTATCCTTTGTGTCCTAATCCTACTAGGATTCTTGGTCTTTCTTGAATTCCTACTTAGACTAGAATTCCTACTTTATCTTGTTTTCTACAGCAGCTGGACTTCCTCTTGGCTTATCCTTCTAGGACTAGGACTCTCAATGCAGTATCCTTCTGCCCTTAGAATTCTTCTTGTCGCGACTATCCTATTGCTACTGGAATTCATCATGCGTGTCCTGCTGCTGATAGAACTCTTCTTGGCATAGATGTCCTGCTACTGCTGGAATTCTCCTTGGCATGGATGTCCTACTGCTGCTGGAACTCTGCTTGGCATAGATGTCCTTCATTAATTAGGATTAAGTCAAATACTGGTTGGGCTTCACTACTGGGCTGCATACTTTCTGTTGCCATTCTTGTTATGCACATTTTCTGGCCCATGCTCTCCTTTGTCGCCCCATTTTCTGCCCATTGCCTTTCCTTCATACTTAGGTTCTCAACAGTTGGGCAGTGTGCGGGACAAACTTCTAGGAGTAACCGGAACATCCCCGTGGGTGCAGCAGAGTTGTCGGGCACATTCATCAGTGTGCGGGACAAACTTCCGGGAGCGACCAGAACATCCACTGTGTGCGAGACAGAGGCATGGAGTCGCATGCAGGATGAACTTCTGGGAGCAATAGGAACATCCCCAATGGGCACTGCAGTGGCATTGGATGCATTAGGCGGTGTACATGACAAACTTTTGGTAGTGAACAGAATATCGTGGGTGTGGCAGAGGTGTAGGGTGCATTGGCAGTGCCCAGGGTGAACTTCCAAGAGTGACCGGAACATCCCTTTGGGTACGGCAATCGCATTGGACATGTTCAACAATGCACCGGATGAACTTCCAGGAGTGACTAGAACATTCCCACGGGCATGGCAGAGGCATTGGGTACAAGGGGTAATCCCCACGGGCTTTATAGAGGTGTCGGACACATTCGTCAATGCTCAAGATGAACTTCTGGTAGCAACCACAACATCCCCACGGGTATGGCAGATGGTCAGGCGCATTCACCATTGTGTTGAACGAACTACCTAAAGAGGCCAGAACATCCCTGCAGGCATGACAGAGGTGACGAACGTGCTAGGCTGTGAGCGGATGAATTTCTGGCAGCGACCGGAATATCCTCGCAGGTGCGACAGAGGCACAAGGTGCGTTCGGTTGTGCACACGAGGAATTTCTGGGAGCAACCAGAACATCACCGCGGGCACAGCAGAGGCATTGGTCACCTTCGGCAGAACATCTCCACGGGTGCAGCAGTGGCATGAGGCGGTTCGGCAGTGCATGGGACGAACTTCCGGGAGTGACCAGAACATCCCATGGGTGCGGTAGAGGCTTTGGGTGTGTTGGGCAGCGCACGGGATGAACTTCCGGGAGCGAGTGGAACATCCCCGCAGGTGCGGCAGAGGTGTTGGTGGCATTCGGCAGTGTGCAGGATGAACTTCCGAGAGTGATCAAAAAATCCCCGTGGGATCGGCAAAGGCTTCAGGCGCGTTCAGCAGTGCACGGGACAAACTTCTGGGTGCGACTGAAAAATCCCTGCGTTGTGGCAGTGGCGCCCCGGGCGTGTACATGTTGGGGTCCCTAATTTTTTTCCCCAACTTTTCTACACCTTAGGGGTCAGCACGCCTACTAAAAACCTTCCTAACTTGCTGTCCCGTTTGATTCTTGAGGTCATTTCTTATATTTACATCCCCTAAGCTGTCCTTCGGGTTAACTAATATGTAAAAGGATATGTTGGATAGGCAAGACAACTCTTAAACCTATCACAACTTGCCTTGGTTGAAGAAGACAACTCTTTAACTTCAACCTAAGCTCTTAAGCAAAGAAGACAACTCTTTACCTTGACTTAAGCCCAAGTTATCTGAAGACAACTCTTAAAAGATAACCGAAATATAAACAAGAATGTAAGCAAGAATGCTAACCTTTGATTCTTGATTAATGAATGAGAAATAACAAAATTCGGAGCATATGTCCTTCTCACAAATAATGGGCTGTATTTATAGTCCTAAGACAGCCTATCCTATTCAACTAGTACTTAGGTTCCTTATCCACTTAGGATATGTTTTCCTAAGTCAACAAGCTTTTCTAAGTCAAGTAAAACATTATCAAGATAGACCTTATCCCATTGTTTCCTAATCCTACGAGGATTCTTGGTCTTTCTTGAATTCCTACTTAGACTAGAATTCCTACTTTGACTAAGTCTTTCTGTCCTTATCTTATCTCCTCTCCTACAGCTGCTGAACTTCTTCTTGCCATTTCCTTCTAGGATTAGGACTTCCATATGGCGTGTCCTTCCATTCCAAGACTCCTCCTTGACGTGATCATCTTGCTGAAGTCAAACCTGCCATGACGTCCTGCTGCTGCTGGAGTTCTTCATGCGTCTATGTCCTTCTCCTGCTGGAACTCTTCTTGACATGGACGTGTTACTGCTGCTGGAGTTCTTCTTCATGCGATTGTCCTTCTTCTGCTGGAACTCCTGTTGGTGTGAATGTCTTTCATTAATTAGGATTAAGTCAAATACTGGCTGGGCTTCATTGCTGGGCTGCACACTTGCTGTTGCCATGCTTGTTGTACACATTTTCTGGCCCATGCTCTCCTTTGCCGCCCCATTTTCTGCCCATTGCCTTTCCTGCATACTTAGGTTCTCAACAGTATGGCAGTGTACGGGACAAAACTTCAGGGAGCGACTGGAACATCCCCGCAGCAGGGCTGGGGCGTGTTTGGCAGTGCATGCGACGAACTTTTGGGAGTGACCAGAAAATCACCATGGGCTCGGCAGGGGCATCGGACGTGTTCTGCAGTGCTTGGGATGAACTTCTGGGATCAACTGGAACATCCCTGCAGGCGCGGCAGAGGTTTTGGGCCATTAGGCAGTGCACAAGAAAAACCTCCGGCAGCAGCTGTAACATCCATGTGGATGCAACGATGGCGTCAGACACATTCAACAGTGTATGGGTCAAACTTTTGGGAGCGACCGAAACATTCCCGCGGAGGCAGGAGGGGTGTTGGGCGTGCTCGGCAGTGTAAGGGACGATCTTCTGGGAGTGACAGGAACGTCCCTGCAGGTGCGGTAAAGGCATCGGGTGCATTTGGCAATGCACGGGATGAACTTCCAGAAGTGACTGGAACATCCCTGCGGGTGCAGCAGCGGCATGGGGTGTGTTCGGCAGTGCATGTGATGAACTTTTTGGAGTGACCAGAAAATCACCACGGGCTTGGCAGAGGCATCGGACGTGTTCTGCAGTGCTCGGGATGAACTTCTGGGAGCAACTGGAACATCGCTGTGGGCGCGGCAGAGGCTTTGGGCCCGTTAGGCAGTGCACGCAAAAAACTTCCAGCAGTGACTGTAACATCCATGCGGATGCAGCAATGGTGTCAGACACATTCGACAGTGCACGGTTCAAACTTTTGGGAGCAACTGGAACATTCCTGCGGAGGCAGGAGGAGCGTTGGGAACACTCAGCAGTGCAGGGACGATCTTCCGGGAGTGACCGAAACATCCTTATGGGTGCGACAGAGGTGTTGGGTGCATTTGGCAATGCAAAGGGATGAACTTCCAAGAGCAACCCAATCATTCCCTGCGAGCATGGCAGCGGCATCGGATACATTTGGCAGTGTACGGGATGAACTTGCGGGAGCAGCTGGAACATCCCTGTGGGTGTGGCAGAGGCTTTAGATGTGTTGGACAGTGTGCAGGACAAACATCCAGGTGAGACCAAAACATCCCCGCGACATAGCAGAGGCATCGGGACATGTTGGGCAGTGTGTGGGACGAACTTCCGGGAGGGACCAGAAGCTCCCCGCGGGCATGTGTTGAGAACCTAAGTATGCAAGAAATGCAATGGGCAGAAAATGAGGCAGCAAAGGAGAGCATGGGCCAGAAAATGTGCACAACAAGCATGGCAACAGCAAGTGTGCAGCCCAGCAGTGAGGCCCGGCTATTATTTGACTTAATCCTAATCAATAAAGGACATTCACACCAACAGGAGTTCCAGCAGAAGAAGGATAATTGCATCAAGAAGAGTTCCAGCAGTAGGAGGACATCTATGCCAAGCAGAGTTCTAGCAGCAGCAGGACATCCATGCCAAGGAGAATTCCAGCAGCAGCAGGACATCTATGCCAAGCAGAGTTCCAGCAGCAGCAGGACATCCATGCCAAGGAGAATTCCAACAACAGCAGGAGATCTACGCCAAGAAGAGTTCTATCAGCAGCAGGACACGCATGATGAATTCCAGTAGCAATAGGATAGTCACGACAAGAAGAATTCTAAGGGCAGAAGGATTTGCATTGAGAGTCCTAGTCCTAGAAGGATAAGCCAAGAGAAAGTCCAGCCGCTGTAGAATACGAGATAAGGTAGGAATTCTAGTCTAAGTATGAATTCAAGAAAGACCAAGAATCCTAGTAGGATTAGGAAACAGTGGGATAAGGTCTATCTTGATAATGTTTTAGTTGACTTAGAAAAGCTTGTTAACTTAGGAAAAGATATCCTAAGTGGATAAGGAACCTAAGTACTAGTTAAATTAGGATAAGACTGTCTTAAGACTATAAATACAACCCATTATTTGTGAGGAGGAGATATGCTCCGAATTTTGTTATTTTCTCATTCAATAATCAAGAATCAAGGTTAGCATTCTTGCTTACTTTCTTGTTTATGTTTTTGGTTATCTTTTAAGAGTTTGTCTTGAGATAACTTGGGCTTAAGACAAGGTTAAGAGTTGTCTTCCTTGCTTAAGAGCTAAGGTTGAAGTTAAGAGTTGTCTTCTTCAACCAAGGCAAGTTGTGATAGGTTTAAGAGTTGTCTTGCCTATCCAACATATCTTTATATATATTAGTTAACCCGAAGGACAGCTTAGGGGACGTAAATATAAGAAAAGAACTCAAGAATCAAATGGGACAGCAAGTTAGGAAGGTTTTTCAGTAGGCGTGCTGACCCCTAAGGTGTAGAAAAGTTGGGGAAAAAAATTGAGGACCCCAACAGCACGGCAGTGGCATCGAGCGCGTTTGGCAGTGCATGGGACGAACTTCTGGGAGCGACCAAAACATCCCCACGGGCTCGGCACATGCATCGGATGTGATCTGCAGTGCTCGGGACGAACTTCCGGGAGTGACTGGAACATCCCTATGGGCGCTGCTGAGGCTTCAGGCCCATTGGGCAGTGTGCAGCGAAAAACTTCCAACAGCAACTGTAACATCCATGCGGATGTGGCAATGGTGTCAGACACTTTCGACAGTGCATGGGGCAAACTTTTGGGAGCAACCAGAACATTCCCCCAGAGTCGGGATGGGCGTCAGCTGCATTCAGCAGTGCAGAGGATGATCTTCCGGAGAACATCCCCATGGGTGTGGCAGCGGTGTGAGGCATGTTTGGCAGTGCATGTGATGAACTTTCTGGAGCGATTGGAAAATCCCCACAGGCTTGGCCGAGGTGTTGGACAAGTTTATCAGTGCTCGGCAGTACGGGGGATGAACTTCTAGGAGCGACCAGAATATCCCTGCGGGTGAGACAGAGGCGTTGGATGCATTCTGTAGTGTTCAGGATGAACTTCCCAAAGCGACCAGAACAACCCCGCGGGCGCGGCAGCAGCATCATTTGTATTCAGTAGTGTGCGGTATAAACTTCCGGGAGCAACAGAACATCCCTACAGGCACAGTTGTGGGTTGGGCACGTGCAGCAGTGCGCAGGACAAACTTCCAAGAGTGATTGGAACATCCCCACGGGCTTGGCAGAGGTTTCGGGCACGTGGGGCAGTGCATGGGACGAACTTCTGGGAGCGACTGGAAAATCCCCACAGGCACGGTGGAGGCTTCCCTCTCAAGAAAGGAGGAAAAGGCGCACAAGTGCTCATCCAAGAAGTTCATCCCGAGCACTGCCGAACGCATCCGACACCTCATCTGAGCCAGCGGTGATTTTTCGGTTGCTCCTGGAAGTTTGTCCCGAGCACAACTGAACATTTCTGACACCTATGCATCGCCTGCAGATAAGTTCCGTCACTCTTGGAAGTTTATCCCCAAAGTTCTTCCCACACATCGCAAAATGCACCCGATGCATCTGCTGCGCCAGCGGTGATGTTTCGGTCGGTCCCAAAAGTTCATCCCGTGCACTGAAGAACACACTTGATGCCTCTGCCACGCCCACGGTAATGTTCCAGTCGCTCCCCTAAGTTTATACCGTGCACTACCAAATGTGCCTGATGCCTTTGCTGCACCCACGGGGATATTCTGGTTGCTCCTAGAAGTTCATCCTCCACACTGCCCAATGCGCCTGATGCCACTGCCACGCCGGCCAGTATGTTTGGTCACTCCCGAAAGTTCATCCCGTGCACTGCCGAACACACCCAATGGCACTATTGAACTCGCCCAACACCTCTCTTCACCCACAGAGATGTTCCGGTTGCTACCGGAAGTTAGTCCTGTGCAGGACTGAATGTACCCAATGCTGCTGCTGTGCCTGTGGGGATGCTCCGATCAGTCCCAGAAGTTCTTTCTGTGCACTGCTGAACACACGCAATGCCGCTGCCGCACCTGCGAGGATGTTCTGGTCACTCCCAGATGTTCGTCTCGGCCACTGCTGAATTAGTTTGATGCTGCTGCTGTGCCCACGGGAATGTTCCGGTCACTCCCAGAAGTTCATCCCGCAGACTGCCGAACACGCCCGACACCTCTGCCCTGCACACGGAGATGTTCTGGTCACTCCTGGAAGTTTGTCCCTTCACACTACCAAATGTGCCCAATGCCTCTCCCAGCCTGCTGGGATCTTTCAGTCGCTCCTAAAAGTTCGCCCTGCACACTGATGAATGCGCCTGCCAGTGATGTTTCGGTCGCTCCCAGAAGTTCATCCTGTGCACTGCCGAATGCACCCGATGGCTCTACCATGGCCGCGGGGATGTTCTAGTCACTCCTGGTAGCTCATCCGTGCACTGCCCAATGTGTCTGATGCCGCTGCTGCACCTGCATGGTTGTTCAGGTTGCTCCTGGAAGATCGTCCTGAGCACTGCCAAACTCACCTGATGCCTCTGTCAAGCCTGAGGGGTTTTCCAGTCACTCCAGGAAGTTCATGCCAAGCACTGCCGAATGTGCCAAACCCCACTGCCACACCCACAGGGATGTTCTGGTCACTCCCGGTAGTTTGTCCCACTTATTCTATGCCAAATGCGTTCGACGTCTCTGCCACACCCTGTGGGGTACCATTGCTCCCATAAGTTCACCCCATGCACTACCGAATGCGCCCGACAACTTTGCCATGCATGCATGGATGTTCTAATTACTCCCAGAAGTTCGTCACTTCACACTGCAGAACATGCATGATGCCTCTCCCACATAACGCTGGGATGCTCCAGTCGCTCCTGAAAGTTCATCCCACACACTGACAAATGTGCCCAATGAACTGCCTGCCTCGATGCCCAGAGAGTATATGTCTGTGTTAGTGGGACTCGAGCAACAAGTACTGTGACCCAACTGGCTCAGCCCAATAGTAAAAAGACCGACTGTGCTCCTGGTCGATGGCAGAATCTTAAAGCATCGTCCACTCGTGGTATGTTGAAGCTCTAATATAGCTTTTCACTCTCCTGATTTTGTGGCATGATAATTTCTTGATATATGCTGTTCATGATTATTTGATTGCAAGCATGAACAGTGCCTTCATATTTGTACGGAAACTTTTCGTTGGATCTGTGCTTTTGATTAAGCTGAATCAAGTTTGTCATTAAAATTATTTAAACCATTAATCTCAATGACACATATTGATAATAACTATACACGTAACGCATGACAAGATCTTTGAAAATGATATGGGCTTTGATTAGGATATAATAAAGTGCTTTCAGCAATCAAAGATGAGTGCTATTCAAATTTCTTCTAAAAAGTTTTATCTTATCCATCCAACTATATGCGTTGCTGGTTGTTTAACATTTTGCCACCAAGATCAGAATTGTGAGTTGTGTCTGACGCCATTGCTGCACCCGTCCGTTACCTTTACACAATTCTTGGCATAATCAGAGTCACTCGGAATTTGAAAAGTCTGGAGGTGAAAAGATTTAGTGAGATATAGGTAATTCTTCGACGCTCCATTTTAAAATGTTGACTTTCATCTGTGAGAACCATCAACTTAATCAGTATCCTTTAGGATGAATAGATATGACAATAGTTTATCGGATATTTGCCTGTAATGACAATCAAAAATGTATGCCGATATTTCTATGCTACTACACTCACTTTTGGTTTAGACTCTCACTTTTTGGTAGACGTAATAACGTTATCGTGTTTATTGTCCAAATCAAATGACAAAGTGACTTAGATGCAGACCTGATGGAACCAATGAATATTTGCTTTGAACATTGTCATAAGCGAGCAACCCAAAACCCTAGGCATAAATCTGATATGCATCTGCACGCTCCTGGGATAGCAGCAACGAACTAAGCAATTTACACAGAAAACCAAAAGTTATGAGAACAGCTTCTGTAAGAATGGCAAGTCAAAAGTAGAATTTTAGATTGTGTTATGGGTTTAAGAGTTCTTACAATGGATTTTATGTTTTTCGATTATAGAGTGGTGTTAAGATTTTGATATGCTTGTTGAAAATTTAGCTATATGGAACATTTCAAAAAATGGAAAATTGACAATCTATCATATCTTGGTTGTGGAAACTCTGGAATGGGTTAATCTAAAAGTAGGATATATGTATTCGAGGGATATTCAATAAATTGACAATACTTTTCTCTCGACATGCACAAGAGGCAGTGGTCTGGTACACCATATTTGAATTTAGGTTGTTCCGTGGGGCTTTTAAAATCCACTAGTGGCATGCGCTCACGCATTTATAATTTTAATCAATCGATTCATTCGTTGGATGTGCAGGCATTATCAAATGGGATATACAAGAGTTGCCTGCATAGGGCAGTGGTTCATAGGTACAACGCAGAGAATAGATCATGTGGCAGTCTCGGTCATTTGGGTCCCTAAAAGAGACAAAGTTGTAGAGGACCTCCCACCGTTGATCTTCCGTGCAGAGTCCTCAAAGCGGGAACCAGGATGTAACCCCGACTTTCACATGGTCAGATTTGCTTACCTAGATTCACTCCAGAAGAAACACTCAATAGAGCGCTCGATATACTGCAACTACTCGAAAACTTTTGGCATAATGGCTCAGCTACCAAACCAATTAAAATATAGCTAGTTGCTTGAATGGCATTATCTTCTCTTTGTGCCAAAATATAGTGCGTGAATATGACCCAGTTGATCCTAGTCGACCTTTAATTTGACTTGTTCATCACAATATTTCAGTTAAATGTCAAGTCCTTGATCATTCTATTTTCCGGCCCGGCACTATGTATTATTGCCAAGCCAAGTTAATGTTTATCGTATGGTTTTAGAGGAAGTTCCCATGTTTTAGTGTTATGTCTTTAAATTTAACGGTCTTTAGACGATTAACGTTACACGAGCGAAGGTTTGAAGAACAATTTTCTGTATCCATATCATTTTTGTCATATCAAGTAAAATACTATTTAATTAATCAAGAAATCTTACCACTGTGATCTTATATCTATATAATATATATATATAGATTCATAAACTACATAAAAATATCAATTCTAATGGGTCAGTTATATAAAGAGTTTTACAAGTAGGACTGAAAGCACTTGAATGCGTGCAATGAAGTATGCTCAAAATGTATAAGGTAGTTAGTGTAAAAATTAGTCTTATGTTAAGAAGCGAGGTAGGAGCTACTGTGGTCACTCGGCCAGTGTTTCATAAGTACTTCTTTAGTCACAGAAAGTCCCCCCGTGCGTTATACTACCATACTGATACAGGTACTAATTATATACAATTCTTGACACTAATCTCTTTTTCAGTAATCAAATCTCTCAAGTCGTCTTCAATAAGGATCTATCATAAGGATTATCTGGATTATATTCATGTTCGATATTAATGAATAAATGACACTTTTGAGTAAAAATATAGGAATCCTAATGTTAGATCGCAAACATGATGATAGCACAACGCTGGACGACAAATGAATCACATTTGTTGGGTTTGCAATAACGGTGAATGAACGAGAGGTGATATTTGAAGAGACAGATGGGACATCCATTGCGCCAAAGAGATAGAAGATGGAGATATTTCAGGCGTGTCGGCCTCCTTATACAGTCCAATTTTGTTGCTTCAAACATAAACTATTCATCTTTCGACAGCTCGTGTGCGGTTTGACATTGAGAGAAATGGGTGCCTCGCTACACTGTGTGAATTTAAGATTGACGAATTCAACACTAAGAAATTTTACCCTCAATTACTACCCTTAACACCAAAATCCCATAGCACCATTCTTCGTCCAAAAGACAAAGCTTCTGCTCGAACTTAATTTCGGTGTGCTAGTTCTGTAATTAGATTACCATTACAGCTACTCGAGATACTCATTCATAACAAGATCTCGTGCATTAGGTTCAAATCGATTTCAGACTATATTAATCTATCTAAATTAGAAAGAATGATATAACACAAAAATTAACAATATTTTACAATGAGTGGATTCAATAAAAGGGCCGATTCTCGTGCTAGCCTCTAAGCCAATTTGTGGTATAAGCATAATTTGATTTCCACATCTCCGTTGATATAAAAGTTTTCATTTACAATATTTGGCAACTTGTGTGTACGAATAATATATATTATATTTCAGTATTTTTCAATAGTTTTTATATCTTTGAAAGTGTAGATTTAGTGTCAAATAGTTTGAAGTTTTACACACACAAACCACACCCACATAAATCACCTTGCAAAGTTTTGGTGTATGTGAATTTCTCCCGGAGACATTCGATCAAATCAGTAGATAGGTCTTAATTGTGAGAATTCATGAGGTTTTGTTGAACAAAGAAGGTTTCACGGATTTTTATATACTAACAGATGGGCCACTTGTGAAGATAATTC